>RJWJ010000829.1:0-172097 GCA_004363605.1 Indri indri
AAAAAAATAAAACTCTTAAAAAAAAAAAAAAGTAGTCAAATAGCTAGAAAATTGAATTGAAAATACAATCAACTAAGTAAACTAACTAAAAATAATTCATCACATAACCACAAATACTCCCTAAGCAATATTATTTATATTGTTTTCTAGGTTTTCAACTAAGTCTAGAAAACAATATAAATAATATATGACATCTCATTTTAAGAGTTAGCGATCATTTGTATTCTTCAAAATTGTGCAGATCACTCAGTGGTATCAAAATATTACCTGAAATGTTCTAGCTTTTATAATAAATTCAATCTTTTTTTGATAAAAATATTTGATAAAACAAGGGTTAAGTTTATTTTTGTCCTCCCATAAACCATTATACTATGAAATTATTAATCCAGATGAACAAAGGTATTGATCTCTCTGTAATATATTTAATCCTTCCAATTAAATTCACAGCAGTATCCTTTTTTTCAGAAAGCAGTTGCTCTAATCAAAAAATTAGAAAAAGCAATATGCACAAATTGAATTGCATACCAAAAGTCACTTCAATCTATTCTGTTGTGAACACTATTTTACCTGATTACTATGACTGACTGGTCTTAAGTCTCATGAAGAATCTAAAAGTAAATCACTCACTGGGCACTACTGGATGTGACAGACTCAAGTACAATAAGACAAAGCTAGGTAAAGTCTTCAAGTTAAAGGAGACTTCTTTGCAGCTTTGGTGTTGAGAGACAGAGCTAATAACTGACACAGGACTTAACTATTAAATTCTTCCTTCATCTGTTATATTTTAGGGAAAAAAATTTTAAATACTTGGAATTATAGCAAATTGGAACTGGAACAATCTTGTCATACCCCACACCCTTACTGATGAGGAAATCGAAAGAGTGATTTCCCCAAAGTCTTAGACCTGCTTAACGGAAGAATCAAAACTAGAACCAGATCTCCTGAAGCGCAGTCCAACCTGTCTATACCAACCTGTCTCCAAACTTAAAACAGATTTTTATACCACATGTAAATTATAAAAGTGCTAAAGATACTTGCGTGGTAGTGTAGTTTTCCTTTCAAAAACGCTATTTTAAAATATGTTATTGACCTAACTAATAGGAAAGACAGGGAAGGAAAGAGGGAAGGACCAAAACTTTTCATTTGCAGAAACCTTTCATTTGCATAAAACTATAAATTTGAAAACCTTTTCATTTGCAGAAACTTATGAATTCTACTATTGTACTTTCAGCTCAGCTTTCCCCATATAAATTTATGACAACAGAAGAAGCTTTGAACCATTTCCATTTCCTCCTACTCTGAAAGAGATATTAAGAGGCAAAGCTGGAATTGACAGGACCATTAAAACATGACAGTAAGTTTTTAACAGTCTTCCCTCTAATCTGACAGTTTAGATCATTTATCATTTCACCAAAGCCACCTTTCAACTTTTCAACTACAGAGTCAGATTGTTATATCCTTGAAACCAGAGTTGACTTCTAAACTTATTGTAACTGAAATTCTCTTAATAATTTCTGCTCAATTTAAGAGCACAGCATATTGTATCTCTACTATAGGCTCCACTGATGAGGAATTGTCAGAAATAAACGAGGAAATACATGTGAAAGTACTCGGCAAATATGAAATTATTTTAACATATGGAAGGCACTGTATTTTTAAAAAGGTCTATAATTGTGTTGCTGATGTGAATAAGATGTGCCATCATTAGTGGTAAATCATTAGATGCATTTCCTTTAAAATCAGGAGCAAGAAAAGGATGTCTACCATCATTGCTTCATTTTAACCTAACTTCATTTAACATTATACTGGAGGTTGTGCTGAGTGCAGTAAGACAAGAAAAAGAAAAAGAATAAGGATTGGTAATGAAAAAGCGAAACTGTCCTTATTTATAGTTTACATAACAAAGTGGCTGACACAACATCAGGTATTATTAATGTTTATCCAGGTCTGCGCAGGATATCCAGAATGGAAACTCAAAGGCGTATTGCTGAGTATGAGGTATTATCTAGTTATTATTCTGGAAATAACAAAGTTAGGAGTAGACCGTACTCAGTGGCCTTAAAGGTCACACATAAACAGCTTTTTGGGAATACGGGAAGGGGATCATAAAGTAAGAGATTATGGCTCAAATCAGAAACAAATAGCAAAGGAAAGTGAACATAGAATCTTGAGAAGAATATTTCATTCTAAATTACGTATAAGTATGCTATCCTATTTAGGAGTTATCACCACCATGTAAGGTTTCCCGGCATGAGTGTGGACTGGTAAACAATAGCAGATCAAGAGGAGAAGGAATTAGAGCAGTCAGTCACAAACCAAGTGGTCCACAAAGTAGGAGCCCAGCAAATGTCTCCAACATTTGCTGATACGTATCTCTCTGCTCACCTCCATTATCAAAGATTGTTGTGAAATTATTTTTATATACATATATTAGTATAATATTAAAAGCCTTAACAATTTTTATTTAATATCTTGAATATGATTTTATTTGCTTTCCACATCTGCATAAAATTGTGTAATTTAAGCTACTTGTCAATAATAAAGTATCTTAGATCTACATTTTATGTTCTCAGAAAGGGCTTAAAACTATCTAATCGTGTAGTAAAATGTACACTGATAATATATAATAGCTAAATGAGCTGTGTAAATGTACTAATGAATATTTTCTAATGAACTCAAGGTTAGATTACTATCTGCAACAGCAAACCAAAGAGTACCAAGTATTTAAAGGTGCCAAATGTAACTATTATTTTTGTGTTTAATGATGTTTCAGATAGTTTCCCTCTAAATATTATATAATGAGGCAAATACTATTTTTACTACAATGGAGCAAAATTTTAAGTCAGAAGCTGCAAGCATATTAGAACGATCTGTTTTAGTTATATGAAGAAAGTATCTAGTATCAATCAGAAAAAAACTAAGGGGAAAATCACTGACTAGCTAAAAATGTATTAAATGCCAGGGGAAAAATGTTGTTCCATATGCTATAAGTCCTACCCTTCTAAATAAACTTAGAAACTATATCAATTTTCCTAGCTTCTTTACACAAGTCAGAATTTATTTAGCTTGCAGAATTTCAAAGTGGCAGAAAAAAATTTTAAATAATTAAACTTTGCCTTTTACAAGCATGTAATAAATATATTACACATTTTCTTGCATTGTCCGATGGTCTTTGGTGCTTTTTAAAGTAGATGATGTATTATTTTCCAGAGATCAGTATGCTCTCAGATTGTAAGTTACTTATGTATTTCTAGCTCTGAACGATACAGTCATATAAAAATAGATTTCTGATCGGTGTACATTTATAATCTTCCAAAATGGTTAGATCAAAAAATGTGAGAGAGAGAGAAAGAAGTAAAAAAAAGACAGGAGTAGGAAGAGGGCAAAACCACCAACACGCAAGAAGGATTTTAATGAAAGTTGTGCCATTCGCAGAGTTAAACACTAACTTTACTCGGCTAGAATATGTAGGCGAGTGCTTTTGTAAGTGCTCGTTTTTTTAAATAGTAAATATAAAATGAAATAGGTTTGTGAGTATACCTCTGACTACCTACTGGCTAGTATTTGCTACTCATTAAAAAGGCTAAATTTGTTTTTCAGGAACTGATTATCTGACTTATAAATTAGCCACGGTGTTTGCCTTTTTCTCCGTATTATTACCAGATTTTTGTGTAGCTCACTATTCATTAACAACATCTACTAGAAGGGTAGATAGAGGCGATATGCGTATACCCACCACAATTCATTCTGCTTTTCTGATATAACCTTGAAAAATTAATAACTTGACAGCTATTCTCCACGGACAGAAACAGAATCTTTTGCATCCAAGCAGAGCACATTTAGTGAAAATCAGGAAACAGGTTGTCTCCCCCCAGGCCCACTAATAGAGAGGGAGAAGAAAGATCTGAAAATGGGACACAAAAACTGCACAAAGATGTACGATGTGACAAAACTCAGAATATGTCAGCCACATCAGAGAACTTGCCAGTATTCAACAATAGACCCCACACTGATTCTTACGCTTGCCTATTGTCAAAAAAATTGAGACAAGTGCTACATTATCTTGTCAAAAGGGCATCTGGGACCCCTCTGAGCCTTCGCAACACAGCTGGAGAGGACCTTCTGTTCCTTTCCTGCTTGGAGGAGCCAAACCGAGGCTACACTGCACCTCCTGCCTCCTCCCTCGTGTGGAGGTGGGGAACACGCAGCCAAAAAAAGTCGCCTTCTGGACGCAGTCCTGAAGATCCGGTAGTGTACGTGGGGTACAGTGCAAATAAGAAATGAAGACAGAAAAAAAAAATCTAAAAATCTTTAAATGGGTTCTTAAAAGATAGCCCCATGAAATAATCTAGAAAAAGTGAGGTTGTAGCCCTACCTTGCAGATCTTGTAGAGTGATTCCTGACCATCTCCTCCAGTATCTTTAAAGTAATCATGTGCAGGAAACGTACGATGAATATCTCGAGTAATAACACTCTCCTGGGCTGAGTCCTAAAAAGGAAAAAAAAAATAGACCGGTTATTAATTTTAAAAATTTTGTAATTATGAAAAATAATACAGACATAGTAAAAAAATTCAAACATCATGAAAAGGGTAAACAACAAAACCTCCCACTAAAATGTCCCTTCTAACCCAGACCCATAGTCCCATTCCTCAGAGGTAAGTGCTATCGATAGCTTCTTTTATACCCGTTCACGCATCTATCTACAGATGCATGAGTGTGTATGTGTGTTTATGGGGGGGCGGTTTAGGCAGGGAGGGACATTGTACACACACATCTCCACAGAAGGAAGCTGAAGGAAACTATCTGTTCCTTTTACTTTTTACTTCCTGCTCATTATAATTTGCAGGAATCTTTTACTTAATAGAATAACTTACAGAATTTTCCTATTCAAGACATGCAAATGTGGTTTATTTTCTTTAGGAACAGTTATTAAAAACTTAGGTACATCTGGATATAGATACATCATAATTTACTTGACATCTCCCATTAATTACCATATATTTATATTTTTTCTATTTATGTAACAATATCACAACATTTTTATACATATGTCTTACAAACATGTTCAAGGATAGATTCTTTGAGCTTGAATTGCTAGGTCAAAAGGTGTATGCACTTTCGATTTTGATAAAAGTACTCTCTCTCCAGAGTTGTACCAATACAGACTCCAAACAATAGCAGAGTATGTGTATCTCCACACCCACCCAGTACCACATACCATTTAGTTTTTAAATCTGACAATCGGATAAATAAAAACTCAGACTACAGTCATTTAAAAAGTAAAAATATTATCAACCTCCCCCCCCCCCACTAGGTCAATTATACAACTCACTCACTCCACAAAACAAAAAGCTTACAAGCTACTATATTAAGATGACATATACTTTAAAGAAAAACCCAGAGACTTTTTTAAGACAGATTCAGGAACCAAAAGCTAAAACTTGAGTAAAATGCCAAGCCTTATAAAAATGATTAATCGTTCACTTGATTTTATTTTATTCCTGGAAATGTTTATCTGTTTTAATGTCAAGAAAATAAGATGGGACTACTTCCAGCAACCCTGATGGTGAAAATATTTTGTACAATTCAAAGAAGCATCCAAGATTACTAATTGTAAATTAAAAGCATTGTTTAATGTCTTGTTTCCATAAAGATTTGAACAAATCCCCTCTTTCAGTCTCAAATCAAGAAGGAAAAAAATGTTTAATATATGAGTTACTTTAATGAGTGCTATTTCCCTTTCTCCTTACAGCTGAGAAAG
This sequence comes from Indri indri, assembly GCA_004363605.1. Taxonomy (NCBI): domain Eukaryota; kingdom Metazoa; phylum Chordata; class Mammalia; order Primates; family Indriidae; genus Indri; species Indri indri. The sequence continues at coordinate 5,764 of RJWJ010000829.1, forward strand.
ATACAAGAAGAAGGGGTAGTTGATTAGCTCTAAGTTAAGCCAGTACCTTCTCTTGCTGTCTTTTTCATTTTAGCTGCTATTTCATGCTGGGTGGTAATTAGATCTTATATCATGTAGAGAAAGAAAGGAAGCAAACTGAAAAGTTCCAAATTTGCTAGCAAACACCAGACATATTACAAACTAATCCAGAGGAAATTCTGATGGCTTATAGGAATGGAATGCTAAAACTGAATTAAAATAGATCCTTTAAAAAAAAGCACCATAACTTAGGTAAAAGGATACTTTCAAAAAGGATACCTAATTTTCCCATAAAAGCAAAGTTTATATTTGTCAAGGTAAATGCAGTGTCTAATGATAAAGACATTTGGGGTAGTGGGGGATACAGAACAAAGTCAAGTTTAAAGGTAATGTATAAAGAGATACATTACGAAATGTTTGTTTTATCCGGTCTGGAGTATAAGTATGAAAATCTGGTAACCAGGCAAACTAAAGTTTTCACTGCCCAGGTTTTCTCCAATAGGAAGGTTCTTTTTCTATATAGTAATAGTTTCCATGCATAAAGTACTTGAAAATGTTACTACTGCCATTGCTGAACTACTTCAGGGGCAAACGTGCCCAGTCACTCACGAGGTAACTCTTTTTATACTTTTCAGGACCTTTAAGAGAGAGAAATCCCTGGACTATATTTCCCATAACTGCTTACACATTTAGCATCACGCTGCGTTTAAATGGTACCAATAGTCTGATTCAGGGAAAGAAAAACTGATCAAAAATTTCTAGGAAGTAAATTTGCATAATACTGAGTAATTTTTTTTCTACGTTATGTGATCTTCCTTGTTTAAGAAATAAGGGAGCAAAATCAAATGAAAATAGAATCACCAACTTTTCCTTATTTAATAAAATTTCCCTTCCTAGGATTACTTTTAAATGCTTTCTATATATATGTATGTTTGTAGAGTTTTCTTCTTATATATTGTTCTCAGTTGGCTAAGGGAATAATTTCTGGAATTTCACTTTATCGACTAAATAAGTTGTTTTGCTACCTTGCTCACTGATTCCTTTCATATGAGCGAAGGTCAAGAGGTATAATAGACTTTTGTAAACAGGCTAATAGGAATGAAAATTGTGTACTAGACTAGTGAAAATTAAAAGAAATAATTGTGTTTTTGAAACAAAAGCTAAAGTTAATCCACCTCCGAATTACCTACAATAGTTGAGAGCAAAACAGCACATATTTTAGGATCCGCATGTAATCCTCCAAATTCACTCACTCAGTCATTCAACAAATATTTGAGTCAGAGTCGCCAGATCTAACAGTTTCCAAAAGGAAGCCTAAACAATATTTCTCTTCAATATTAATTCCTTTCCTTTTAGACTTAACTCCAATTGTAGTGGTCAATTTTTATAAGAAATAAAATGAACAGTGAGGAAGGACAAAAAGAGTCCAAATAATTCACCATCTAAGTATCTGGAGTGAAAGAGTTTCATGTGAAAACATTTTATTTATTTATTTATTTTTTGAGACAGAGTCTCACTCTCTTGCCTGGGCTAGAGTGCCATGGTATCACCCTAGCTCACAGCAACCTCAAACTCCTGGGCTCAAGCGATCCTCCTGCCTCAGCCTCCCAGGTAGCTGGAACTACAGGCATGCGCCACCATGCCCGGCTTATTTTTTCTATTTTTAGTTGTTTGGCCAATTTCTTTCTATTTTTAGTAGAGACGGGGTCTCGCTCTTGCTCAGGCTGGTCTCGAACTCCTGAGCTCAAACGATCTGCCCGTCTCGGCCTCCCAGAGTGCTAGGATTACAGGCATGAGCCACCGCGCCTGGCCTAAAACATTTTATTTTTATATGGCTAAAAACAGTTTATAACACAATCAGAACTGACATGAGGTCATTTTCTTCGAAGGCCCCATAAGCAGGGAGTCCCTAAGTCCTGCCAACTGTCTCCAGGATGAGAAGAAGGAAGGAGTCATTCCTTCTGGGGCAGCTACTTTCCCAATGTCTAGACTCACAACTTGCCCCGCAATTTACTTCTCAGTAGATGCATCTCCTATTCTGCTCCTCAGAGCCCAATATGATGTTTTAGTAGCTTTGGAGCCAAATTCATTGATTCTATTTCTGCTTTCCTCACTTAATACCTATAGGATCTCAAAAAAGTTATTTAATCTTGTTAACCTTTAGTTTCTCATCTGTAAAAATAGGATGATAATACCAAATGCATAATGTTATTTAGAATAAAATAATACATGAAAGTGCTTAGCACATTGCCTAGGATAAATTGAATACTCGTTAAATAAGCAAATATTATTATTAATAATTATTTCCCCTTTCCTTAAGAATCATTACTTAACTGTTTAAGCTTTTTGGTGCATATACATTTTAGACAAGCTTCTGTATTTGTACACTCTAAATAATAAACAACCCTTTTGGGAGGTATCATAAACATTATGATTATGAAACATGTTCCCCTAGAGATTTACAGCATGATGGTGTATTAAAGCACACACACCCTGTTTAATTTCCTATCATGCATCTTAGGGTCCCAAATTACCCTTGTTTCTAGCAATCCATTAGTAAAAGAAAAAGTGGATAAAGTACTGTTTTTATCAACTGCTACATACTCTGGCCCCAGCTTTGCAGATAACCTATGCAATAGAGAAAGACGTACACAGATATAGCCAGGAGAGGAAGGACAAGGTAGAGTAGAAGTTAAATTTGCCAGAGCAGTCATCATTTCAATTATTACTTTAGAATTTAGCTTCTAAGGATCAGAGAAGGGTTGCAGTCATGGTTACAGAAAGGACAAATACCACTGTCACAACTGCATGCCTCCCTTCTGGACCATCGACACCAAAATATAACTTACAGGCGAAGTCCTTGAGACCTTCCTTTGTCCTGCCTTAGTCAGGCTGGGCCATGCACAAAGCTGATTCAGACCACAAAGCAGTGAGAGGTTTGTAATAAAGTCTGAAAAGTTCAGTTTTATGCCCAATACCCCACAACCCTGATGCTACCACCACACAGAAACTAAATCTCAAGGATTCCCTTTAATTTCTAAACCATTAAGTCATAAGACTAAACTTATCCTCAGAAAAGACATCAATCTTTAGTGAATAAAATTCATGGTCCAACAGAGGATATAATTTAGCTTGTCGAAGATCAGTTTAAAGCCAACTCTAGGAGGTATGGTAAACAGCTTAATTGACTTTTGATCATTTTAATGTGGGTTCAATTTAGAGGCTGCTATCAAGAGTATTACACAAGCTGTTCTTCCAGTATAACTTATATACCTTGACATGTTTACAATTCTCCTATTTCCTATTTCAAGAGAATCATCACTGACTGACTTGTTGTGAGAAAGAAATGAATGCAGCACGCAAGCGTCAACAAGTATTAGGAAGACAGATTCGGATGACCGTAGCCTATTATTTTTTTATGAAACAATTTCTGGGCTGTCAACAGCTAGAAAGGTATTTTAGTGAGGATGACTGTTTTCATATGTAACCTTAGCAGCAGCGCAAGTGTAAAAATAATATCCTGACAAATGAGCACCTTGCTATAGCCTGATTTGCCATATTTTAAAAACAACGACAGCATCTTTTCTTATCAATCCCTATTGTCAAGTACAAGGTATAAGCTGCATTTTTACTTTACATCTACCACAAAATCATTTCAACTTTATAAGTACCATGCCAATCAGGTAGTGTCATTAAAAATGACAATGTAGACCATCCCTAGCTACAATCACTCAGCAGATAAATGACTCAGAGCTGAAAAACTTTTGACCTTAGAATGTGCCTTCTATTCTTACTCCACAAGGATACTCCTTTAGTTCCACGATGGATGGTAAAACATTACAAAGTGGTGTGCTAACATGTCCCCGAAAGCAGATGGGTTTGCAGTGGTGGGTCTGATTTATTTGCCTTGATGTTTGACAAAATTCCAAAGAGGCAGAGATCAAAGGAGAAAATATAAAAGTATATTCTAGTTTCAATCATGCTACTAAAATCATGAACTAGAAACAGTAACACAAAGAGACTGGATCATTACCAGCCTTTGTTCCTTGGATAGGGGAGAAGTCTTAACGTGAGTGGGATGATACAGAAGCAAAGAAACAAACCTCTGCTGCATCATACTGTGGACACGCTGCTTTCCAGGCACTGCACACACATGGGCCAAATGCCTCAGAATCAGAGCTTGACACAAAGGTCAAAAATGTAAGCCACATTCTGGCTTCAAGCAGAAAGAAATCTCTTCCGGGAAAGTGACAACAATGAGAACTAAAGGCAGCAGGGAGAAGGAAGAGGAGAAGTGAATTCGTAGACCAGTAGGTGTGCATGATGGGAATCTTGCTCCTGAAGGAAGTGCTGGGATGGGAGCGGGAAATATGTGAATAGAAGAAAGCATTCCTTTGGGACTAAAAGACGAGGAGGCACTGAGGCCTCCGGGCATAGCTTGGGTTTCGCAGAGTTCCCATGTGGTTTAGGTCAGCTGACTCTCTATGTTCAATATCTAGAGTTACTTTTAGACTCCAAATATACCTGCCAAATACTCCTATGTCCATATTTGGATGTGTCTTCATTCCCAGGGTACCTGACAGCTCATTGTTCCCAAATTAAGGTTCAACAACTGGGGTACCTGAGAGTCTTGGAAGTCATATCAACAGACAATAATAAGCCCTACAAATCCTGTTAGGATGAAGCAAAACAGTGGAAATCCATGGTGTTATTTTCCAAAGTGAGAAATATTTCTAACTTTGCAGTGTTTATTAAATTCTTAATTATAATTTTTAGCAAAACCACCCTTTAAACTCTTTTGAAATATATAAAAATTTTAATGAAACAGTTCCATATTTATTACCCACTACGTAAAAATAATATTCTTTGACTTTTCCAGAAACTTTAAGGAATGTCTCTGATAAGACCAGGATTTGATAAACATGCCTATTTTAACTTAATTATTACATTTTATAATTTTACTAACTTTTACCACGTGGGTACCCAGAAATTGTTTTTATAAGTTGAAATATTTTAAATAATTTTAGAAAACATTCTTCAATTACTTCAGATGCTTCTCTCTGAAACTCTTCATGCTCAATTACATTTTCTTAAATTGAATGTACACGAAAAAATTGAGCTTTCTATTTGCTGTACGGTACAAATTCGTTCAAAAGTATTTCTGAGCACTTACTAAGAATCAGGCACTATTCTAGATGTAGGAAATACAGCTGTTAGCAAGAGTCTCTGCCCGTATGGAGCTCATATTCCAGTAGTAGGGGAGAACGATATTAAACAAACAAGTATATAATGCTGGTTGGTTAGTGGAAAGTACTATAAAAAGTAAAATAAGATAAAGCAACAGTGAGCAAAGAGCTGATATTTTAGACAGGGTGGTTCTGCCTCTCTGAATGAGAGTGTATTACAGTCAGAGGGGAAAGCCCATGCAAAGGGCCTGAAGCGGGAGTAGAATGGCGATACTTCTCTTGAGATTTTCCAGCATTTTGCTGACTTTAACGTTTATGGATCTCTTCAATAAATTGCAAAAAATTACTCCAATGTTTTCTTGGATTAACATTACCTCAGAAATTTATAAGTATTAATACAATTCACATCATTTTTACAAGATACCTTAATTCATATATTTGAATAAGATGATCCTAGTTGCACATGTCTGTATGAAAACAATTACCATTCTAACATTTATTTAACAGTTGTTACGTGCAAGACATTATATTAATAATAGGATCGGGGGATCAAAAAGGCACAGGACGTAGTCCACAATATCCCTAAATTGCAAGAAGCTTAAGATCAACCTGTAAAGACAAGATATAGGTATAAATATCAACAGAAAGAAACACATGCTAACAGCCAAATAAATTTCATGGGCAATGTTAGCTATAGCAATTCAGTGGGGAAAGTGATTGCACAAGGGTTCAAGTGGTGACAGTGGCCTTCCACAGGAGATGGGGACTGGGCTGAGCACTGTAGACAGGACGGGCTCAGCAAAACCCAAATATCATGAGCGAATGAAAACACCGACACTGACAGCAAGTGTGGCGTGAGCAGAGCCTCCCACGCGGGAAAGCACGCGGCATGCCCGGGAGATATGACTCTCATTGACTGCAGGAGGAAATTCATAAAGGGACAAGTTAGACCGTGTTAATTTAGAAGACTTGTAAAAACTACCTTTAATGCAGTACTTCCAAAGTTAAACATGTTATAACCACTATTGACCATTGTTCACTGAGTCCTTGAAAAATCTACACCTGATCAGCGAAATGAAGAACACTAAATGAAAAGTAGATCACGTAACTTCTGAAATGATCTTGTGATTGACTTGCATAAACGGGGTAGCTGGAACTTCAAAGGAGAGTGAGTACATTCCAGTCTCACTCAGCCGTTTAAAGAAAAAAATTGAACAAGAACTGCACTCCTATCTTTCTTTCTTTCTTTTCTTCCTTCCTTTCTTCCTTCCTTCCTTCCTTCTTTCTTTCCTTCCTTCCTCCCTCCCTTCTTTTCTTTTCTTTCTTTTCTTTTTTCTTTCTAGAGATGGGGCTCACTCTCTCACCTAGGCTAGAGTACAGTGGAGTGATCACAGCTCACTTTAACTTCAAACTCTTGGGCTTCAGTGATTCTCCTGCCTCAGCCTCCTGAGTATCTAGCACTACAGGCACGCACCACCATGCCTGGCTCATTTTTAAATTTTCTTGTAGAGATGGGGTCTTGCAATGTTGCCCAGGCTGGTCTCAAACTCCTGGGCTCAAGTGATCCTCCTGCCTTGGCCTCCCAAAGTGCTGGGATTATAGGTGTGAGCCACTGCACTGAGCCAAAGTTACTCTATCATGAAATATGAGTTTTGAAAATGGCAATTAATTTTTTAAACAAGTCAGGTTATATAATTACCATTTTGTTCCTTTTTATAACAGTACATGTTTCCATTAACATAAGTTTTTAGCCTCCTAGGAGTAGAAGATGCACTGATCACAACACCATTAATAACAAAAGAAATCAGAATCGCTAAGAACAGAAGGATTTGTTCCTGAGAGACTGTAATAGTTCTAGTTCTCAACTATAAAGGTCATTTCAATAAATTAAATATCCTAATTCCACGTAGTAAGTGTACAGTGAGGCCTTTTTTTATTTACAAATTCTGGTTAATATTACAGCTTTCTTTTCTGGTACTTTCTTCATTTTTCTCAGTTCAAGATGGTTAATTTCTGTTTCTCCTGAAGATGTTGTGATTATACCTCCTCCATAAGTAGAAGCAATTTTTTTTGAGATAGGGAGGATTTGAAACTTGATTAATCCTTTTTGGAATAAAGCCAAATCACAAGTGGAAGTCTAAAGATTTTTATTCTGCACTATTTTTCTCCATAGGGATTCAGAAATGAGGATTACCATTCTAAGAGTTAGGAGACTAGGGTAATACACATCCTAGCTCCTGGACACAGTATATTCCTTTTTATTTTCTTTGCTGTTTCCTCATCTGTTTACTTCTCGTCTTGTGTTTTGCTCACTGTCCATGATTTCTCCGAGTAATCTTATCCATTCCTGTGACTCCAACTACCATCTGTCTCCATTCTCTCCTGGTTCTTTACTAAAGTAAATTTTGATTATCAGGATCACCTGAGAAGCTATTTCAAAACACATATTCCTAGATCCCACCTAGATTTAATCTATCAAAATCTCTATAGTACTTCCAAGCAATCTGTATTTTAACAAGTGTCTATGTAGCCACCAGCAAAAATCCAAAAACTGTTACTTGGGAACTACTAGTCTAACAGACCTATCATTTCACATTTAAAATTTAAGTCAAAAACTCAATTCAGAATTTCCGATGTAAGGCCGGGCGCGGTGGCTCACGCCTGTAATCCTAGCACTCTGGGAGGCCGAGACGGGCGGATAGTTCTGAGCTCAGGAGTTCGAGACCAGCCTGAGCAAGAGCGAGACCCCGTCTCTACCAAAAATAGAAAGAAATTAATTGGACAGCTAAAAATATTTATAGAAAAAATTAGCCGGGCATGGTGGCACATGCCTGTAGTCCCAGCTACTCGGGAGGCTGAGACAGTAGGATCGCTTGAGCCCAGGAGTTTGAGGTTGCTGTGAGCTAGGCTGACGCCACGGCACTCGCCCCAGGCAAGGGAGTGAGACTCTGTCTCAAAAAAAAAGAAAAAAAAAAGAAAAAGAAACAGAATTTCCGATGTAATTGAATGTCCTTTGTATTCTCAATCTCAGTGGGGTGAACTTCACTGCCATCTCTGAGCTGACTCATAAAGAGTTATTGTTGAAGTCTTCTCTCCTTTTTCCTCCCTTAATCAATTGGCCCTCTGCGCTTCCATTCTGCTATTTTAATTAACTGGTATCCATGTCTGAACACCCTCACTTGATGGCCACCTCTTGGTGGACCATGATCAATTCTTATTTATCTTTGTTGCCCTGGTGCCTGAGACCTTAGTAGGCAGTGAGTAAGTGAGTGCTGATAAATCATAATAAGGGAAACAGGGAGATTAAGCATCTATTCCGCATGCTGGAGAGACTCAAGTTTTATAATTTTTGCTTTGAGTTTTAAATTCTCTTCCAACACCATTTAGTCAAAAGCAGTAACAAAAGGGAATAATCTGCAACAAAACGAAAGATAACGTAAAGGACTCAGACTTCCAAACCAAAATTTCACAGCAAAATGCGTACCAAAATGTCTTTATTTCTAGTATCAAAGATGACATGGAAAATAATTTTAGATATCATGTAAGCGACACAAAAAACAAAGTAGATCTCCATCTTAAAACAGAAATTAGAAATTCTACCACTATTGGATTCATCCAAAATAATCAAACAGCTATTTGGGATTTTCTTGTTCAGTTTTACTTTCTTTTATATGAAAAGCAATAATAAATATAAAGATAATTCAGATGCCGCATTATTTTAAAGTCAGTCTTAACTACCTTAAAGTGACAAGGGATGAATCACATAATTAATGTGTGCAAAATCCTGCTAGGAGCAAATTATGTTAAATCTGAGGTTTTAGAAATTTCAAGTATCTTTCATAGTTTACATGTCAAATTTTTCTCAGTAAAATAGCTTGAAGTAGTAGATTGATCTCAAGGTTAGACAAGAATCAGAAATTTCCTATTCAATGTACCTCTGGATTATGGTACTTAAGAGGCTCAGGTTCTTTGTTGGTTTTAGTACCATTCAGAGATAGAAATAGTTTATAGTTAAGGTCTTTTACACTTTTGAAATGCCCCTCCACGCCTTTCATCAATATATGCATTTACTTTTGATTTATATGCCATGTGGGTCACAGATTTTTATGTAATTTTTTTCCTAATAGGCTTGAGTAGCTAAGAGAAAAATTTTGAAGTCTGAGTTTCTAATAAAGGGAAAGAAATGCAATTGCTATACATATTAAGAAATTTAAAAGTAATTCCACTTATTCTTCAAGTAGTAAGTTGCCATTTGTGGAAGGTACTTAGACTTGATCCAGGGTCAGAAGAAGGTTTCTTTCCAGGAATTTGGCCCTGCTTTTTTATTTACACCTGATTCTACAAATAAAAGCTCTCCCATTTTTCCAAAATTTTAAATGGTTGGTAGCAAGTTAACATACAAAACTATTCTTACATTGCCAGGTAATTAAGTGTAAGTGTCAAGTACTTCACAATATGAAAATTTTATTCTTTAGACACATCAACCATTGTTTGGGTCAGCTAGACCATGGGTCCTCTTCTGGCACCACCATCTTATTCAGGACATTATCACTTTATGCCTAGACTATTTCAACAGCCTATAAATCATCAAATCCCTAAATTTTCTCTTCTTCTTTCAGTCTATACAGTACTTTCAGGTTAATCTACCTAAAGCACTATTTTGTTTAGATGTAGCATTCAAATACATGTTCAATATGGTCCCACTTGTTACCCTCAAATAGAAAAAAAATAACCTTATTCCTTTCCACCTGAATCACATCCCATCTTCAAAGTTGTACTGTTCAAGCTTCAATGCTCTTGTGCAATTTCCTCTGCCCAGATGGCCCTGCTTCCCACATTTTCCCCTACTGAAATCCTGTTCACTAACAAAGACTCATCAGATATCTTCCATAGTACTTTCCTAATGATCCCATGTGAAAATACCTTCTTCAGGTTCTTATAATACTTACATAAAAATTATTACGTATTGCCTTGGGATAAGACGTATCTTACTTTCACTAACTGAAAGATAAGCTCCTGGCCACTAGAAATAGCACCTTACAGCAACACATCTGGTACCTTATACATAGGAGGGGTTGAACAAATATTTATTGAATAAATGAGTCTATGATAGAAGAAAGAAGAAAATGATGAACCAAGGCAGAAAGGCAGAGAATAAACAAAGAGGTGAAGTTGCTGCTTAAGTGGAAGGTGAGTCATGCGTCATACTGAGCCACAAATGAAAGCTAGGTTGGGGCACATTTTCCTTTGCTGGACACTCACATCTGCCATGCGAAATGCTTTGAGCTGACTCCCTGGGAATAGGGTTTATAAAAACCACCAAAAAGGCAAAATGTTATCTGATGGGACAACTGCCACAGCCAATGCCATGATTCACAACATTTTCGCCCATGAGAAACAGATGGTCTCATGGCTGAAAACCCAGCTTTGACAGGGGTTACTTGGAGGTACCTCTGGAGCAAGTCTTCCCACCTCAGTTCACAACGCTCGCTTCCTGACATAAAGGAAAGAAGGATCAAAGTACCCTTTACTCAGATTTATAAAGCACACATTTTGCTTCAATCTATAGTCAACTCAGCCTAGGCTGAAATGCTTCGTGAAGATGGTGTAGTGCTGCAATTGTCTAAGTAGCCACTGAAAACGGCACTCTTCCAAGTTAGTATTTCTTGCTGATTATGGCTGTGATATTGTGTTCAAGATCATACTGTAAATGATGCAACACTAAAACAAAACCAGGATGGTGTAAACCAGAAAATCTTTCACAAATGTAGCAAATTTGAGAGTCACAGGGAGAGGAAAGGAGTGGTGGCTGGTTTTGATTCTTTAAACAACAAAGTCGCAGCATTGTGATCCTGAGTAGCAGCCAAGAAGATACCTCTGCTTTTGCCACTAGGGGAATGTCTGTGACCCCTGAAAGTTAGGGAGACGTGGAGATGGGCAGAGTAAGTGGGCAAAAGAGTGCTTTGGCTCTAGCCTCTGAGAGCAGGTATTGCAACACCACTGGACCCCACTGCCCACAGAAAGAATCAAGGAAACTTCAGCAAAGTGAAAGGGGAAAAAGGATGATGTAGGGGGCAGGCACAACAATATTTCACGAGTAGGAGAATCCCTATTAGCTTTTCATTTGTATTTCACTGAAGGACTTCAGCAGGGCAACTACTACGAGAATCAGTGCCTTGTGAAGAAAATACATTCAATTCAATGTGCTCAACTATAATGTGAGCTTTAATTACCTTATAGTTTTATAATTCCATAAGAGTTAAAAGCTACTGTGTTTTGCCCTAGCTTTAGGGTTGCCAGATAAAACACAGAATGCCCAGTTAACCTGCACGGGATGTAATATTGCATGGGATATATTTATATTAAAAAATTGTTGATTATCTGAAATTGAAATTTAAGTGGACAACCTGCATTTTTATTTGCTGAATCTGGCAGTCCTACCCAGATTACTATAACAATATCACAATGTAGGAAAAAGCAATTCCCCAGTATTTTCATACATGGTTTTATTGTTTAAACAGCTTTTAAATATTTTGGTCTAAAAGGTACCATATTTGATATAAACTAGTTACATTTGACTCTGCAAGCTAGCTGTGTTAAACTTACTTAATAAAAATAAGCAAGTACTAGTTAAAAGCTACAGATACTGTTATAAATAGAATAAGAAAGATGTGATCTAACTATAAAAGACTGAGAGGAAAATGAGGACATCTAGATAATAATGGACAGACATCATCATTAGTGAGAATACCAAACCTGTGAGGCACAGAAAGGCTGGATTGATAACCTGGAAAACAAGATCAAATTAAGATATAGCAGACTGAACGAAGGTCCCTGAAGACATGAAAGCAGTGAACAGATAAAGATTCTTCTCAGAGAACAAATCACACCGATGCTGAGGACGTTTGCTTCAACATTGTCTCTCCTCTGATCAAATGCCAGAGAAAGATCAATCAGTTAACATCTGAAAAAATTTTCTGGTCACAGAAGAAAGTAGCTTCAAAATTAGCATGATGGCATAAACCTACACTTGAGATTTTAGCACTATGTTATGCCTTATCAAAGGACAATTTATTTCTCTGGTATTTACATTGCAAATATTGATGAGAAGTAGTATCGGGGCACAATTTGAAAGAGTTAGTGGGTGTGGTGGGACTAGGGACAAGTGACCTTCATAAACAACTGCCAAGTCAGGAAAAATAAAAACTCATGGTTGCACATTGTAAACAAATTGTTTTTTTTTATTAAAAAAAATTTAAGAAAATAAATGTTAACATCCACAACTTGAACAGTCTTATTTTTCTGAAGGCTTTTAAATTTTTTATGAAATTTCATAAACCAGTAGGCACTATAGTGTCTGATTATAATGGTGTACATTTGAACAAATTATTAGTCTTTCTTTGATTAAATTATAAATTATTTAATTGAAAAATGTGATTTTTCTTCTCATATTCTTTCAATTGGAGAATTTTAAAGCGAGAATAATTTAAGTAGAAACTTCTTTAATGTACATGGCATACACATGCACACATACACATGACAGACCACTTCTTTTGAAACAATTTTCATCAGTACCTTCTATCATTTTGCTGCAACCAACCAACCACAGAAGGAGCATAGCTCCCAGGGCTGAGGAATTGACAACCTGCCATTCCAACCCTCAGGGCTAGATTCACCAAGGGTAGGGTGGTCTTAGGAGATAAACCATACAGACTAAGTACGTGCCTAGGGAATGAGCAAAACAGGAGAAGTGAAAAATAAGTAGTAGAATTGTCTTGGAAAAATTTGGTATTTCAAACAAACAAAAAAAACCATATAAGTAGTAATAATGGGAAAATTCTGAACTTTGTTAAACTTCCTGAAACTTGCTTCATGAAGTACACTCAGCAAATCCATTGCCTCTGGGCCCCACCAGCCTGGTGTCCCCACCCCATCCAAGACCATCTGTCCTAACCTTCGACTGGGGCAAACCTGATTTATTTTTATGTGCCCTACCTGTCCAGTAAAGCACCAAATACTCTTTCAAGCTGGGGCAAGGGTGTAGACAGGACTCAGAAGAAAAGAATGGGCAAAATTGAGTCCTCTTTGGTGAGGGGGAATCCTAAAACTAGATAATGGGCCATGTTCCAAAGCTAGGTGGTGTGGGGTTGCTACAGTATTGATCTAGAATCAATACTGTCCAAAAGCAATATAATACAAGACACAAATGCGAGCCAAATAAGTAATTTAAAATTTTCTTGTAGCCACATTAAGTAAAAAGAAACAAGAGAAATTAATCTTATAAACATTTCATTTAACCCAATGTATCTGACATATTTTCAACTCAACATGTAATCAATATTAAAAGCCATAAACAAAATATTTTAAATTCTCTTTTCATATTAAATCTTTCAAATCTAGTATGAAATTTTGTACACTTACATCACTTGTCAATTCTGACTTGCCACATTTCAAGTGCTTGATAATACGTGTGGCCAGAGGCTACTGTATTGGGCAATGCAGGCCCAGATTTTAACACAAAAGCTACATCGTTTACCTTCAACCCCTTTGTCACAAACTGTTCTCTCTGCGGCGGGATAGAAAAAACATTTTTTGAGTGAGAGAGTGAAAATGGAGGAGGAGAGAAGGATGGAAATGAGGTTCTTAAAACCTGCCTCCAGTAGTGTAAGTTTATTGGCCCCATGACTAAACATTACAGAGAAAAACTGCTTCTGTTCTTGCTCTTCCATCTGCCTTCTATGATGCCCAGGTTTCCCATGAAGTGGCCAAGCCCATCACCAAGAATGATATTTCTTAGCTGTGCTTCCGTATGGGATATAAACAAGGATTTATATCTCTAGGCTAATAGAGAAACACCAGTAAAAAGCACAAACGGGCATGATCTTAAACATTTTCTAAAGACTTTGGCTTCAGAGAACTCCACATACGATTGCGCAGATCTCCACTTTTGCTCCAGGGACTGCCAAAAATTATGGAAGCAATTTAATTTAATCCTGCGTTGAGAGGGCAGTGACCTGATTATGTTGACATTGCCTGAGTTCTCCATTTAAGCAGTGAGAATGCTTGAAGGCTGGGAAATCCAAGTTCAGTGTGGGGCTTTTAAATTGTTCCAGGTCTCTCAATCTTCTCCAGGCACAATAAACAAGAGCACTAAAGATGACCCTTCACGATGGAATGCCGTTTTCAGAAAGCATATGGTAGCAAAAAAACATGGGGCTTTAAAGCCACCTACATACTACATATTCTCAGACAACTTAGTTAATGTCTCCAAGCTTTGTCTCTTCATTCCCCCTACTACCCCGTCAAAATGGTGAGGACAATTCTAATTTTCAAAAATTGTTTTACGATCAGATGTTATCTATACCAATCATAGTACCTGACACACAGTAAGCATTCAACTCATATTATTGATTCTAAAATTGTTTTGCTTTTTCTCTATAGCACAAGGGCATAATTCTAGAACCTGGAAGTTGGTCAACTCTTAGAGCCTTCTGATGCTACCAGGAAGCCAGATAATACCCAAAACTTCTAAGACAGTGTCATGGTAAACACATTGGAAGTTAGTAAACATATGGCCATCCCTGGAGCTCCTCCCTGAGCTGTAGGAAATTTAAGTCTCCACTGCTGGCTGGGTGTGGTGGCTCATGCTTGTAATCCCAGCACTTCGGAAGGCCAAAGAGGGAGGATCCCTTGAACCCAGGAGTTCAAGATCTGCCTGGGCAATGCAGTGAGACCCTGTGTCTATGAAAATTAAAAAAAAAAAAAAATTAGCCAAGCATAGTGGCACACACCTGTAGTCCTAGCAACTTGGGAGGCTGAAGCGGGAGGATGGTTTAAGGTTATAGTGACCTATGATCACACCACTATACTCCAACCTGGGCAACAGAGTGAGATACTGTCTCAAAAAAAAAAAAAAAAACCCACACATACACAAAAACAAAAAACTCCATTATTGAGTAATGATTATGACCTACTACTCAGCATACTGGGTCATAATCAGAATTAAAAGAAAAAAGAAATAGATAATACCACAGTGCATCTCACAGAATTATTTCTGAAAACTTTTGCTTCTGACTGACAGGCAAACATATATATGGGAAGGGTAAAAAGTTTGAACACCACTACCTTAGAACACACCAGAATTTCAAGGAGCCCCGAAACTTCTAATTTCCTAGGAGATACAGATGGGCAGGAAAGAAGGGAGCATCTGATTCCCTTGGAAAGGAATCTTTTAGGGAATTATGAGATCTGTCAAAGATCGGCTCTGAAATACGGATGTGAGACAAGGATATCACAATCCTAACTATGACCAACATGGCTGTGTTCAGTCCAATGAACCCCAAAGCACCATAGGACAAAGTATAGCTGGTTAGCTAGATGATAGGCAATCTTCAATGAATAAAACAGTCCTTTTTTCCTTAACGACTATTTCTTGATAAAAGCACTTCAGAAATATAAGAGTTAAGGCTCTGGTGAAAGGAATTTTCCTGACTTTATAAATAGAACCTGATATAAATCCTTTTTGTGTGTGGAGGTAGAGATTTACATAATTTGAGAATCCTAATAATGTGGATAATACAGATGCTATAGTTTGCACTGCTATTTTTGGTTAAGATAAGAAAAATCAACCTGGATTAAAGCACATGCAATTTTTTAAACAATGAAGCACCGTGGATTGGAAATGCCTGGATTAAAGAAAAAAGTCCTAGCATTTAAAGCATAAAAGAAGTAGGGAAAACAAATCTGTCTTTCATAAAGCTAACTCTATCCTTTCTTTAAAGAAACCCACCTTTGAACTCCTTATAGAGCCTACGCTCAACACTCCACTGAAACTGCTCATTAAGGTTATAGTGACCTCTGAATTTTCAAGCACAAAGATGTTTTTCAGGGCTCATGTTGTGTGAAGTAGACAGCAACTTGCTAACCATTCTCTTCTTCTTTTTTTAAAGAGAAGGGGTCTCGCTATGTCATCCAGCCTGGATTTGAACTCCTGGGCTCAAGCAATCTGCCAACCTCAGCCTCCCTAGTAGCTGGGCCTACAGGCATGCGCTACCAACCTGGCTCCTCTCACTTCTTTGCAGCTTCTCAGTCTCCTTTGCTGGCAACTTTTCTTCTGTAAAATTTTTATGTGTTCTTGCCCCCTTTTTCCTCTTTACCAACACTTTCTTTGTATGATTTTGTACATACAGAAGGCCTCAACTTTAAGCCATTCACTAATGATTCTCAAATTATATCTCCAGGCTTCAGACCTACATATTAAAATTGCCTACTTAGTATCTCCACGTGACTGCCCCACGGATACCTCAATGTACTATGACACTCTGTGTACTACAAAAATACCTCATCATCTTTCTCCCAAAGCATTCGTTCCTTTCCACAGTCCTGACCCACTGTGGTGAATGGCGCCACTCTCTATTTAGCCCTGCAAGCCAGAAATTTGGGAGTTCCCATATATTCATCCTCCTTCCTGACACTGCCAAATCATTTACAAAAACCTATCTGTTCTTTCTCATTATTTATCCTCAAATCTATCACTGTTTCTCCTTTGTTTCTATTGCCCCTACCTCATGGACCTGTGCTTCCTCTCCCAAAAATATTACAATAATTGGGTTTTTTTGCTTTAAAAATTAATTCACTGAGATATAATTCGCATACTAAAAAATTCACCAATTTAAAACATACAATTCAATAGTTTTTACCATATTCATAGAGTTGTGCATTTGTCACAAGTCTAGGTTTAAAACATTTTCATACCCTCAAAATAAACCTCATACCGTGTAGCCATCACCCTCTAATAGTCCCATTCCTCTCAGCCCTCCGAAGCCTCTATAAAGTTGCCTATTCTTTTTTTTTTTTTTGAAGACAGAGTCTCACTCTGTTGCCCCGGGTAGAGTGCAGTGGCATCATCACAGCTCACAGCAACCTCAAACTCCTGGGCTCAAGCGATCCTCCTGCATCAGCCTCCTGGGTAGCTGGGACTACAGGCATGCGTCACCACACCCAGCAAAGTTTTCTATTTTTTGTAGAGAGGGAATCTCGCTCTTGCTCAGGCTGGTCTTGAACTCCTGACTTCAAACAGTCCTCCAGCCTCAGCCTCCCACAGTGCTAGGATTACAGGCATGTGCCACCACATTGGTCCAGCCAGACAAAAAAAAAAAAGTGTAAACTCTTTCAGACTCCTTTGCCATTCAATGTCCACCAGCAACTGCCCTGACCCCATTATTCTAGCCTACATGCCATCCAATTTCCAAACTTGCTTCCCATAAATTAGCATTAAAACTCTCTAATCCTATCCAATGTGCCATGCTACATTATAATCACGTCTGTGTACATACATGTTATTTTTTCTGCCTGAAACACATTCCTCCAGCTCACAAGACTGTTTTAAACATTAAATATAACTATGCAAATGTGCATGGCATATAGAAAGCATAATGTTTGCTAAATGTGAAAAAGGACTTAGAAAATGAATTTGGGAAATCAGGTCTCCTTAATTTATTTCTAGAAATTTGAGTGACTTACATGATTATGGTATATCTGTATTTTTTTGATTCAATAGTTACAACTGGAAAACCTCATATATGTATAAAAACTATATGGCACAAGTAAAACAATTTCAAAGTAATAAGTCTATAGGAAAGTTAACTATCACTAAACCATCTCACTTTTATAAATCCTTCTTATAAGTTTTTTAAGAAAATAACATTGGTTGTATCATCCATTTGAAGAAAGTAATAATATAACATAGAGGAATTTATCTCAGAAAATATAATGTTGTATCTCTGCAAAAAAAAAGAATTCAGTTAAAAGGTTGGCTAGATGCAGTGGCTCACACCTGTAATCCCAGCACTTTGGGAGGCTGAGGTGGGAGGATCACTTGAGGCCAGGAGTTTGAAACCAGCACAGGCAATATAGAAAGACCCTGTCTCTACAAAAAATTTTAAGAAAAAATTAGCTGGGCATGGTGGTGTGCACCCATAGTCCCAGCTACTGGAGAAGGTGAGGCAGGAGGATTACTTGAGCCCAGGAATTTGAGGTTACAGTAAGCTATGATTGGGCCACTACTCTCCAGTCTAGGTGACAGAGCAAGACACTGGAGACTGTGTATCTAAAAAAATAATAATAAAGGGTTGCTAAATTTTCACCTACATATTTTCATTCCATTACATTGATGATCTTTTCTAGATATCACTTTACATTGGGTCAATTTATTTATATTTTGTTAAAATTAACTTCTTTACCAATGTATTGCCTCAATTTGTGACCTTCTGTGTGGAAGAAAATGAAATAGTACTTTAAAAGTCATACTGTAAGTAATGAGCTTTATATACACATGAAATATCCTATGTTTCTTGTACCTATTTCTGATTTTTAAAAGGATTTCCTAGTTTTACAGTGTTATTTTTTTAAAGTACAGTGAACAAAAGAAAATACTCAAACAGGCAAATTAAACTATTTTAAAATTTATTTTATTTTTCATTTTACAACTATATTTCAACATGTAAAAAAATGGTGTTCCCACTAGTTAAGCTGTTTCCAATTAGACAATATTTTCTTCAGCATTTAACCAAATGTTGGTAATTGAAAGAAGAGAAGATCAGTGTGAATGGTTAATTAAGATTTCAAAGAAACTGCTGTTCCCTAGAGGAGTGGCTAATTTCTCATTTATAAGCCCATTTATAACTCCAGCTCTGAGAAATAGTCCTAATAAAATTCAGTTAAGTAGGCCTTTGAATGCATACCAGCCATTAACATTTGGGCTGCCTGCTGCTAGCAAAATATTAATATTTGATGCCACAGCATTTTCATTTTATAAATCTGTTTCAGAGTCGTATGAAACAGCTTTCTTTATGTGTTAAACAGATTAAACTCAGGTTGTAATGATTGGTTTTAGAATGACTTCAAAATAGTTCATAGCTGCTAGGAAACTACATATTTTCTGTTAAGATTATTGACTATATTGTCTCCAATAACTGCAAGAGGATATATTATTTTTAGGACAAAGACAACTTGTTGTAGTGTCCTCTGCTGAATCCACGGTGGTGTTGGTGGGGGTGACAGTAAACACTTAACATAGCACTCACCAGGTTGCCAGGCACTATTCTAAGCACTTTACATATGTCGATTTTTAAAAATACTTTCAATAACCCTGTGAAATCATGTATTTGGGGACCACAAATGTATATAAGCTCTTGCACTGGCAATATTCTTTACCAGTTTTCATTCCTGGAGGTAGTTCCGTTATTTAACAGCTAGACTTTTCTACATAACCTTTACAGATCCATCAGAAGGCATGTATCTTCAACATCAGTGGTTAGAATTAATTTACATAGTGAATCATAGGATGTTAAATCTGGAGAAGGCTTTAGAAATCTAGTTCAATCTTAATACCGAGTTATGTGTCAGTTGAGCTGCCAACTTAAATATAAATAGCATAAACAAATACAGCAAAAAGTTATAAATACAGTAAACCATTTATAAGTACTTTGGTGGTCAAATAAAATATCTTTTAAATACAAACATCTGTAGGTAACAAACGAGGGAAAAATGCAATTGTTATCCTTGGCTGTTAACAATAAAAATACCAGTAATAGATCTCTGTTGTATTTTCTTTTTTTTCAAAAAAACTCTCCCATATATAAAATTCATATACAAGACCCTGCTTAAAATTTCTACATTTCATAGCTGACTACTGCTCTTTCAGATATACAAATTTGGTGACGGAATGAAGTTTCCTTCTAGTTTACTTGATCTTATTTCCTGCCTCGCATGAATAGGCAAAATGCAAGACTTCCCATAGCAGAGCCTATGGACAGAGATGCTAAATAGTTAGAAGGGTCAGAACAAAGACTAAAATTATATAATCACTTTGGAAAACTGGCACTTTTTAAAAAAAGTTGAACAACTATATGGGCATCTGCAACCTCCTTTGAAATACATCAAAATATAAGGTAGATTGATGGAAGGATGAATAGATATGTGATAAAGGAAATATAGTAAAATATTAACAGAAGAATCTAGATGCTGAACATATGAATGTTCACTAAAAAATCCTTTTAACTTTTTGCATGTTTGAAAATTCTTGTAATAAAATACTGGGTGAGGGTTAAACATAACACAGTCCTCTCATAGATATTTATCCAAAAGAAAAATAAACATATATCCACAAAAACTCTGTACAATAATGTATATAACAGCTTTGATCATACTAGAAATAACCCAAAGGTCCTCCGTCAGGAAAGTAAATAGACAAATAGTAGTATATCTGTACAATGGAATACCATTCAGCCATAAAATGATACATGCAGCAACCTGGATGAATTTAAAATATATTATGCTAAGTCAGGGGTTCTCAACTAGGGTGATTTTGTCCCACAGAGGAGAGTTGGCAATGTCGGAAGACATTTCTGATTGTCACAACTCGGGGAGAAGATTGCCCACTGGCATCTAGTGGGTAGAGGTCAGGGATGCTGCTAAGCATTCTACAGTACACAGGACCCGCCCCCGCCAATTTATCCTTCCCAAAATGTCGATAGGGTTAAGAAACCTTATACTAAGCAAAAGAAGCCAAGAACAAAAGAGTTCACTGTATATCTCCATTTATATAAAGTTCTCAAACAGGCAAAACTAATCTATACTGACAGAAGTCAGAACAGTGGTAGCTTCAACAGTGTGGTTGAGGGTGGGATTTCCTTTGGTGGAAAGGGAGGAGAAGTCAGGGAAAGACAAAGCCACATAAAGAAAGGAAAGAGAGGCGGAAAAAGAGCCAGGAAGAGAGTAAGGGAGGAGAAGAGAGCAAACTGAAGGAAATAAAACCACTTTACCTTGTTCAGTGTTTTCCAATTTAACAAGCATTTGATTACATATTCCTACCTCATCCAATGTTCACAGCAATCCGATGAGGCACAGAAATAATTAATATGTCACATTAAAGATGAGGAAGCAAAACCTCCAGAGGGGTTAAATTACAACTCAGTCACATGGCTAGAAAATGGCAGAGCGACATAGAAACTAAGCCTTGTGATAACAGGAAGAATTTGTGCATTTACTCATCAAATATTTGAGCTATGTTTTAAATCATCATAAGAGTGTAAAGAGTGTTTCTGTATGTGAGGAAGAGTGAGTGATAGCGATGAAGAGTAGATAATCCCAGACAGAAGAACCAGCATGAATAAAGGCATCAAAGCATGAAACTGTTAACTGGCACATTTCCTTCCTTAGACGGTGATCTCTTTGAGAGCAGAAAATGTGTCTTTTATTCGTCACTTAAATCCCCAGGACCTAGCAAGAAGCACCATAAATAAATGCTGCACAAATGACTGAGAGAAAGAAAATGGCTACTAGAAGAGAATGGTGATAAGGACATCGAAGGAAGAGAAAGTGTCAAGAAAGAATGTTAAACAGTATCAAATGTTAAACATGTTAAACACGACACATCTAAACAAGAACTAAAATAACCCTCTTGGATGAAATCAGGAGACTGATGCTGACTCTGGGGGGAGGAAAGTGTCATTCCCAGGGGAGTGATGGAGGGGAAGAAGCAGAGACCATCGACCAGTGTTTTGCAACTTAAATCTCTATCTTTCCCCTGGTTGTGTTAACCAGAAAAGCCTGAAGAGTTGGAAATCATTTTCCGGACACAAGAGGAATCAAAACTGGATTCCTTGGAGGTCTAGAAAAAGACAAGGGGTCGGGGGGAAAAAGCCATGTGCTAAATATATTATCCAGGCAAAAAGCTATCCCATCTGGATAAAAACTTAAAAGAAAGATCTAAGAGAGAATCCAGATTCCCTTCCTTGTGCCTAATGAAAGTTTGACTGATTTCTTAGGTCCAAATAATGAAGTCTGAACCTTAGGCTATTTTCATTTCTGTTTGTGCTATTTAGATATTAGGAAAATTAAAACATGATCAAAAATTAAATGGCACAACCACCAATCTCTTGTTTGGTAATGATATTTATGAAGAATATTTCAATAGTTAAGAAAATATGGCATATCAATACCTATAATAACGATAACTACACAATAAGTCTTTTTCTAAGTAACAAAAATACCATGCCATTTTAATATCTCATTGTTCTACTTATGGAAAAACAAAACTGGCACAATTTAAATATGGGCTATATTCTTTCGAAAGCGGAACTGCTGACATGTCCTTTCTGTTTAAGGTTTCAGTCTTCACATCAATAGGAGAAACAAATTCCTATTTGCTCCATCCAAAGATGGAAAGACTAGTCCTGAGACCCAAGAAGATTGTGTTAACTTTCATTAAGAACAAGATCAGGCCAGGCACGGTGGCTCATGCCTGTAATCCTAGCACTCTGGGAGGCTGTGGCGGGAGGATCGCTCGAGGTCAGGAGTTCGAGACCAGCCTGAACAAGAGCGAGACCCATCTCTAATAAAAACAGAAAAAATCAGCTGGACAACTAAAAAGATATAAAAAAAATTAGCCGGGAATGGTGGCACATGCCTGTAGTCCCAGCTACTCGAGAGGCTGAGGCAGGAGGATCGCTTGAGCCCAGGAGTTTGAGGTTGCTGTGAGCTAGGCTGATGCCACGACACTCACTCTAGCCAGTGCAACAGAGTGAGACTCTGTCTCAAAAAAAAAAAAAAAAATTAAAAAAAAAAAAAAAACAAGATCGATATGAGCCTTTAGACACAGACCAATAAAAAAATGTAAAAGAGATTTTAAACTTTCTCATCAAAATGATAGTATGAAAAAACTAGAAAGGATGATGCTTTCTAACAGACTTAGTCACCATCTCTCTTTTTCACATATCAGTATCTATTCTGTACTACATATCAGGAAATGTATGGTTATTTGCTTGGAGTCAGTTGTTTAATCAGGGCAATGGCCATGAAAAAATACCTTGAATTTATAGAATTTCTAATTACAGAATAATTGTAAAGAAAAGGAAATTTATTACTTTCAAGTTCTACAGTAACAGAAAGGTCCTGGGGGACCTGCTATAATGACCAGATAAGGCTGCCTGTAATTAGCATGCCTCACATGTATATGTTAATCAGTATTCCCAACTGCGAGGGTTAGCTGCTCAGGGAGATTTTATTCTTTCAATGATTTAAAACACTCTCTTTCTAATCTTGCTCACATTATTATTTTGCATAGGCAATGAAAATAGAATTCTGGACGTAAAAGTAAATTCCAGTTCAGGCACTATTCACAATTATTATTTAACAGAGTTTAAATTAATAAGGTCTTTACTGGCTTTGGTTTTACCTTTTTCTGAATATTTCTCCAAAAGCACTTACTACAGCAACTTTTTTTTTTTGCATTCAATGGCTTATGATAATAGAAGATAAAACAAGTTTGAGACCAGTAGTGCCACTTCTTACGAATTCTACCCATACATACCACATATCAGAAACAGGAAGAAAAAAATCATAATCATTGTGAGGTAAAAATACACTGCAACATACCAAGATGATGGATCAAACCTCTCAAGGACAGGTTTTTTAAAAGAAATATCCCAGTACCTTGAAAAATATTGCACATAAAAATTGGTAGTCAGTAACTATTATTTTTTAATCACAAAATACTTTTGTACTTCCTAAGAGCAAGGCCCCATTTATGTAACTACATTATAATGATCAAAACCAGAAAACCATCAGCTACTTATTTTTTTGTTTTTTGTTTTTTTTTGAGATAGAGTCTTGTTCTGTTGCCCCGGCTAGAGTGCAGAGGCATCATGATAGCTCGCTGTAACCTCAACCTCCTGGGTTCATGCGATCTTCCTGCCTCAGCCTCCTGGGTAGCTGGGACTACAGGTGCGTGCCACCACATCTGGCTAATTTTTCTATATTTTGTAGAGACGGGGTCTCTCTGTTGCACGGGCTGGTCTCAAACTCCCGAGCTCAAGCAATCCTCCTACCTAGGCCTCCCAGAATGTTAGGATTACAGGCATGAGCCACCGTGCCTGGCCTATCAGCTACTTTTAATGGTAACATTTTTTGAAGCAGATATGATTTCAAATGGCCCTTTGACACTGGAAGATAACTTTAAAAGTTTTACATATGTTAAAATCAATGATTTAAAAAATAATGGCAAATTGAAATGGGTACTGGCTTGGGATTCAAGAGGTTCTGCCTTTTCTGCAGTTAACTAGATATATGGCTTTGGTAAAGCTGACTAGTCTCTGGATCTCAGTTCACTTAACCACAAAACAAAGAACTGGCTTAACTAATCACCAACAGCTCTCACAGTTCCAACTTGCTATGATTCTGTATGAGGGCTGCTAAAAGAGAAAAACTACTGTTTGCTTTTCAACTCAAAGTCATAAGATCTTTAATTCACTTTTCTGCCTTAAACTTCACTGCCAAGTTAAGTTTCGACTGAGTGCATCCATTCTCTTGAGTTCCTAATGTTGGACTGGAGAAATAAAGCCTCTTAAAATCATATGCTCTGACTTCAATGTATTTAAAAACACAATGTTTAGAGACTTTAAAGAAAATTTCAAGATGTAACATGAAAACAGGCCAAGTGTAATAACATCTAACATTTGTTCCTTAAAGAATGTTCACGTTGTCTCACTTAACCTTCTCAACAAGATGGAGAGTTGTTATGTTTCCAATTTTACAAAGGTCAAGCCTCAAGATGGCACTAGCACTGGTCTGTCTTCCTCCACAGCCCATGTGAGTCTTCTTATTCAACAGTCCATTCCCTGAGGTCCCCAAGCCCCAGCTGCAGACCAGTCCGTGGCCTTTTAGGAACCGGGCTGCACACAGGAGGTGAGCAGCAGGGAAGGAGCAAGCCAAGCTTCATCTGCATTTACAGCCGCTCCCCATCACTCGCATCACCGCCTGAGCTCCGCCTCCTGTCAGACCAGCAGCGTTAGATTATGCATTACGGTGAGTTGTATAATTATTTAACTATATATTACAATGTAATAATAATGGAAATAAAGTGCATAATGAATGTAATGCACTTGAATTATCCCACAACCATCCCCTCCACACCGCCCCCACGCCCGAAGTCTGTGGAAAAACTGTCTTCCCTGAAACCGGTCCCTGGTGCCAAAAAGGTTGGGGACTGTTGTAGTACACCACACTACCTCACATGCACATAAGAATCACCTAGATCTCAGTTTAATTCAGCAGGGAATGTTTCTAAAAATGTTTAATTGTAAACTGTCACAGTCCCATCAGATTAGGAAAGCAGAGCAAAACCTCGTCCAGGGTACAACATCAAAATTTCCTATATTTTATTTGAGAGCTATTCCTAAGGAAAGATTCAGGATAACTTAAATAATTGAGACTAATTCTGAAAGAGAAGACAAGTATTTCTGTGTGTAGCTAAAATGGAGCCACCATGTTGAAGCAGTGTAAATACAGTTTAGAATTCACTTAGTTCCCAGCACTGAAATTACATAACTCTTAATGAATCTGAAGTTAATCATATTATTTCAAAACTTTATTGCCCCTTTGAGATTCTGCACAATTTAAATTTAGACTGTAAAAGAAGTTCTTGTCTGAAGAGCTCTGGTATAGAATGTGACTTAGAAAAACCACATGATCTTGAAATCCTCTAGGAGCATGCATTTATACTGCATGCGCTTTCACTGATTATTAAACACAGTATGTTTATCCACCGGTCACTGAGATATAAAGCTCCGTGCTCATTCAACCTGTCCAGCAAAGAGGCAAAATAAAGCCTAGTTTATCTGAAAACCAGCCCAAAGCTAACCCCCTCACTGTGATACCTCTATAAGTAATGGTGATGACAAGATTGTTTGCTTTAGAAAGTATTTCAAGTTGAGGATTCCTACAAATATATAACACTGGTAACCTCTTATCAGTTCTGGCCAATACTTCAGTACTGCCTGTCAGCAACTGATCAACTGATACAATTCTGACATCTTTTTCTCATTGCTCACAATAAGAATCATTTTAATAGAATGACAGTTCTGTAGCACCTAAAAGCACATTTACCTTCTATCAATGGTTTTCCAAAATGTACTGTCTTCATGGTAATAACTACACAGGTTCTTAGCTTAAAGATAGATGTCATTTTTCCAAAAGCCATTTATATACCACTGTTCTTGATAATTGAACAAACAACCCTTAGACTTCTTTATGTGGTAGGGTGACTTTTCTCAAGATCAGGAACATTTATCCAAAGGAAAAAGAAATGCGAGACACCTCGTCCGGCAGGAGGTAGAAGCAGCAGAGTTTTCAAGCTTCTCTGCTTGTTTCATTTTTACCCAAGAAAGCTGAGAGAATATGAGACCGGATTCTTGAATCCATTTCTGGACACGTGACTAACCTCAATAAATTTGGTTTTCTTTGCTGCAACACCAATTAGTTTTTAACAATTATTCATAAAAACTGGTGGGCATCTGTGAGTTGCTGAGGTAAAGAGTACAAAAAGGCAGTACACACTATGGCTACAGAAGACTCCACAGTCAGAGCACCCAGTGATCTTTGTGAGTAAGGCCCTTCTTCTTCTTCTTAATGCCCCTGCCAAAAGACACACACACTCTCATGCACACACTCATACACGCAAACTCACACACTCTCACACACGTGCACACATTCATTCTCTCTCTTTTCTTTTTCTCTCAAAGAAAACTTTAGTGGCATCCCATTGTCTAAACTCAAGGGCAAATTCCCATGTTAAAGGTCTGCCATAGACACTACAACTTCCCTTTCTTTACCTACCTAATACCTTTACGGAGATATTTCCTACTATGATCTAATGTGGATGACACTAATGATAACAATAACAAAAATGGTGATCACCAAAAGTGTTAATTAATAGAGTCCATCACTGTTTGGAAGTTTTTTTGTTGCCAGGTAACATGCCAAGTCTTTTACATGGAACGCTCTATTTCAATCCTCATAATAATCCTCTAAGGTGATCACCATTATTACCCCCATATTATAGATGACAACTTAACCTTAGAAAGGTGACACTCAGAGTCACACAGTGAATGCGTGGCAGGGCTGTGATTTGAACAGGGGTCTGTTGTACTCCAAAGCTACAGGTTTAACTGCTGTGTGATGCCCGTCGTCCTGCACAAACATGCCACCTGCTCTCTCTGCATTTACCTGAGTCACCTGGGAATTCTTTTTCTAATCAAATCCTGGGAGTTTCATTAATGTCTGACTCATTTCTGATTTCTTCTATGAAGGCTTTATCAACCAATAATAATGACAGCAAACAGCAAAACAGCATTGAACTGTTATAATACTACAGCATTGTAAGCACTATGTATATACTATTAATAACTCATTGAATTCCCACAACAACCCCTACATGTTAGACCATAATTATCCCCATTTTATAATGAGGAACATGAGACCTAGAGAGGCTAAGTAATGTGCCCAAGTTCACATACTGAGTAAATGTTGGAGCCAGGATTCTAAGCCAGGTAGTTAGGATGCAAAGCGCATGTTTTAAACCACAAAGCCATACTACTGCTCATTCTTCTTGTATCCCTTATTTAAACATTAAATCACAGATGCAGCCTTTTATTACATAACCATTTCATGTATTAAAATATCAGGCACAAAATAAATGGATAAACAAAATGTGATATGCACATACAATGGAATAATATTCAGCCATAAAAGGGAATGAAATTTTGATACATGCTACAACATGGATGGACCCTGAAAACTTTATGCTTAGTGAAAAATGGCAGATATAGAAAGAAAAATATTGTACAATTCCACTTATTTGAGGTGCCTAGAATATGCAAATTCATGGAGACAGAAAGAAGGATAGAGGTTACCAGGGGCTGGGAGGAGCAGGGGAGGAAGGAGTTGTTGTTTATTGGTACAGAATTTTTGTTAGGAATGATGATAAAGTTTTGGATATAGCTACTGGCGATGGTAATACAACACTGTGAATGCATTTAATGATACGGAATCATACACTTATAAATGAATGAAATGATAAATATTATGTTATATTTTACCACAATAAAAAATATCAGGCACATTATATTATAGTCACACTTCACAGACTCTTTTGAAGGCTGACGAAACTCTTCTGGGACTGAGGGATGCTAGAAAATTTTCTACATGGTTGGTTTATACACTTTTCAAATCTCTGGCCAACAGCAAATGAAAACTACCATTTCTAAAAAACACCTAAACAACAAATCCGTAACTATGTCTTACCTTTCCAACATGATCAATAGTATCTTCAGGGAAAAAGTCTTGCCTACACACAAAAAAGGCTCCCAATAAAGTCTTATTTAATTAAATTCGATATTCAAAGCCTTACAAAGACACAAATACAAAGGCAATCTTTGCAATTATTTCAACAGGCATTCAAGGGCAATTCTATAATCTCCACTGTATAAATGGAGAATATAAGGCACAAAGAGGAGGAAGGATGCTGTTGAAATCACTCTGTAATTATGACACTGAAAGCTATGGTTCTCTGCCTAGCATTTGGTAAGTTGCTGGATCATGCGGTCTTGAAAAATATCACAAAACATCAACCGTGCTACTCATACCACGAGTGACTAAAGCAGAGCAGGGTGAAAAGTGCTTAGCACCAGCATCTCTCCTTCTCCACCTTTCTTTTGCACAGCATCCAACGTGCCCTCCAAATTAAAAGGGGAGTGTTTAAAGAACTAACTCAGAAGAGGTGACAAATTATTACCCATCGCAGTGATCATAATTGAGAAATAAACAAAATTGGCACCTGTCCTTTAAGGAATTGCCCCTAACCCCTGGCTGATGAAGATATTCTAAAACTTCCTATAGGTGAGACTTCGGCTTTCCAGCCAGACTTTTCTCCGTCTCCCACCCCTCATCCTCACCTCCTCTCAGGTTACTGACAAACGACAAAATGGAATTTCTTTTTTTGCTCTCTGTTTGACCTCTTCTGGAAAGACACATGGGTTAACAACAATGGAATTACCAAAAGCTTGACCCCAGAGAAAAAAGATACAATAAAAGGTATTCACCAACTGGATATTTAATAACTGGAAACATCGATGAGATATCTTTGAATTTTTGGAATGAATTCTAAAGACACTTAAGATTCTTAATTAGGAAGGAGGAATTAATTTTAATGTTATGCCATAAGATCCACACTTACCTGTCTGAAAAACAAATTACTATTTCACATTTATTAAACAACCAAAAAAAGTTAAATATTTAGATAGACAAGGAAAAGGATCCCATTCAAAAGCAGCCAAATCTTCACCACATTTTCATGTAATGAATGGACGTGATTAGCTTCCTGAAGGACGCCCGCTCCCACACCTTTTTTTTTGCAACTGTAGGGCCTGTCATGCCTCACAAAACATCTGTGCTCAAGGTCCCCAACACAAAGAAACTGGAACATGGGAAATGAGCCTTGAGTGTAATTTCTTAAGCTTGTGACTGGTTCTTAAAACAATACTGCAACACAGCTTCATTTGGTAGTGTAAGTTTAACTCCAGATGTGCTGGGAAAATTCCAAACTATCTCAAGTCCAGACAATGAATACCTTATAAATATTATGACAAGCAACTTAATAGTAACACACACAAAGGAATGCAGGGGAGAATGAAGAGAAATGGGAGAAAACATACACAAGAGAAGTCATAATAGAGGAAGGAAAGAAGTAAATAGTAAAAAAAAAAAAAAATTGAAGGCAATTAGCTGGAAACAAAGAAAGCAGAGAAGCCTGAAATAGGTTAGTGATAATTAAAATCTAAGGAAGCAAAACCCTTGTACTGGGAGTAGGTGATATAGTACGTCAACCTATAGCTGGGCATATTCGTTAAGTGGAGTGAAAGTAGGGAGATGTGGGGAAAAGCCATGTTTTACTACATGTGTTTCAAAAGTCAAAGGTATCTGCTAGGTTAGAAAAAAAATGATCCAGTCCCAGCTCTTTTATGTTCTGGTTGCCTGAATGTGATGTCAGAAACCCCATTTCACCCACCAAACCTATCTCCTTCTAATAATTCACTCTGCTAATCTATTAAACCACTAATCCCTCACTAAATGTGACCCTTCTCTTCAAAGCACGCTGCCTACATACTCTAAAACACAGGTTCTCTGCCCTTTTAAGTAGAATCATTAAACTAAAGGTATGGAAAATATTTGATCTTCAAGGGGAAAATAACTACAGTGCTCAAGAGGATGAATAATGCAGCCTTATAAAATAACTTTCTTGGGGAAAAAAAGTTGTATTGTTTTGTGGGAACCAGAAGGCAGTTAGTTACTCCCAGAAGGCATGTGTTCAAGGTAACCCACCTTATTTCAGGTCTCTGCTTTTAAAACAATTTTCCCATTTGTAGGATCTAGAAAGTTCTAAACATATTAAATAAGAGGTTTTTATCATCTAATTTTGCATATATTCAACCTCTCTGAAGTTGACATTTAACCCAGCAAAAAGCTTTCCAAGGCACTTGAGCTGCCAGAAATCTAACCAGAGTCCTTGAATTACATCCATCTCCCCTGCCCAGGGGATCTGAGGTGTTTTGATCAAGCAGGAAAAGAGTATAAGAAAGCAGACTAGGAGAGTGGTTAAAAATGTTAGACTCGGACACAGTTGGGTTTAAGCCCGACAGGCTACTTTGCCAGATATGTGACTCTGGCCAAGTTACGGGTCTTCTGTAGGCTTCACTATCCTCACCTGTAAAATGCTGGTAATACTGGTAGCATCTCATTGGCTTCTGTGAGGATTAAACAAAGCAGCACACGCAAAGTACATGCCTCATCCGAAATGGTCAATAAATGTCAACTGCATCAAGAGAAGTTCAATAATTAGTTGCTAGCTGATGGATCATACTGTGTGTGGCAGCCCTAATATAACCAGTATGTACCAGGGGAAGAAAAAAGTGGGAGTAAAAATTTCATCTTGATACTTACTGGCCTATGTTTTTAGTTTCCTAAAAAGAAAAATAAGGAAACTATTGATATAACTGTTAAATATTATATAAGAGATTTAAAAGATCATCTGTAATCATCCTGTGCCTTTAGCAAAATGATACTCCATAAATATAAAATGATATTAAAATATGCATTTCTAGGAAGCAAGAGGAAGCTTGCTGGAGTGCCTAAACTCTGATGGATACCCGCTCATTACTACAGGGCAGAGCTTTACTTGAACTGGAGTAACCAGGGAGGGTGCTGAAAGTGATAAACATTTTGAAAAAGCCGTAATTTTTTTTAGAGGTAATTTGTTTTCTACTAGTGGCAAGACCTGGGGTGACATTTTTGTGTGTGTGATCTAAAACTAATCTCTGACTGGAATGAAACACATAGTCTCGCTAGATGCCAATTCATCAACTCCCGCCCATTCATCCATTTCTGTGCAATTGAGCAGACCAGAACAGGTGTATTCTGTGCCACTGAGGATGCTGGCACTAGGGGAAGAAACAAATTAAGTGAAGTTATGTGCCCACATTTCACTGTAAAAACCACTATTACACATTCACATCTTTGTGCTGCATTGCTAAGTAATGAATTGTAGAGGCCAAAAATCAATTAAGTTTATTTCTGGAACTTTTCAGTTTTCATAGTAATAATTACAGTGCTTATTACATGTCAAACACTGTTCTATATGCTTTGTCTTATATGTTAACTTATTTAGTCACCACAGGTTTTAATATTATACTCATTTTACAAATGAGAAAACTGAGGAACGGAGAGGTTAAGTGACTTGTCCAAGATCACAGAAGAGTTGCGCCAGGATTTGAACCAAAGCAGTCTGGTTCCAAAGTTTTTGGTCTTTTAATTTTTAAATTTTTTATTATTTATTTATTTATTTTACATTGTATTAGGTAATATAAGTAAATTGCTCTTTTAATTAATGTGCTATATTATATGTCCATATGGAATCCAGCACAGACATATGCAATAAATGTATGCTAACTTTAATTTTATACCTAATTTACATACTTGCAAAAACTGAATTTTTTTTCACCAAAACCTTCATATTAAACCAAACATTGATTTTAAGTGTAATCACTCATTATAGCTCATGGTTCACTGCATGGCAAAGAATATTCTGTCAAAATACTTTAAAATACTCTGATATCCCAACAAATATTTTTGGTAAAAGGTCAGATAATAAATATTTTAGGTTTGTGGCCAATGTGATCGCTGAAGGAACTACTCATATCTGCCTTCGTAGCACAAAACCAGCCATAGATAATATGTAAATGATAATTTCAAACTTTATTACAGAGCAAGAGGCAGGCCGGGTTTGACCTGAGGGCCTTAGTTTTCTACCCCCTGCTCTAAATAAAGATAATATACACACAAATAAGAACTCCACTATGGTGAAATTAGACGAACTGCATTATTAGAAGTAAGCTGCTTTAAATAATTTATTTGGTTCTCAACCAGCAGCAATTTTGCCCTCCAGAGTAATGTCTAGAGCTATTTTTGGGTCTTACTACTAGGGAAATGCTACTGGCACCTAGTGGACAGAACCCAAGGCAGCTGTGACACATCCTACAACACATAGGACAGCCCCCCACAACAGAGAAGGATCCAGCCCAAAATGCCAATGGTGCCAAGTTTGAAAAATCTTGGTTTTTAAGAATGACAATTTATTTAGAAGGTCTTTTCTACCTCTTAAAATAGCTTTCCCATTGGATCTTGAAATAACCCTGTAAAGCAGAGAAGGTGCACGAGTTCATCTCATTTTCTACAGAAGAAAATTAATGTTCAGAGAAGTCAAATGATGTATATAAGTTCACAAAGCTATAATTATATATCAGCTCAAACTCAAACCCAGGTCTTAATTTTTTAAAACCCACGTTCATCCTTCCGTACGTCATAGGATTTTAACACATTAATGATAACTACACTTTACAAAGGTAATTTAAAGTTATATTTTCAAAATATGAAGTTAAAAACATTAAGTTCCATATTTTAGGCCTTGTTGACTTGCCTTAAGATTCAAAACTGGAAGGAGGGAAGGAAATATAGAAACGTTAAATCACTGTTGGAAAAATATCTGGGAAAGAATCATCGCAATTAACATACGCCTTACAAGGTAGGTTTTTTCCCTCAATTCTCCACTTACTCATTTAGAGTCCCCTACGAGTCCCAATATTCTTTTCTACTCACAGTTCTTAAATTCTTTTCTTAACTTATAGGATGGGCACCCACCAGTCGTATAATTTTGACATGACTGCAAATAGAACTGATATATGGCACTATGGCGCATACCATACTTAGGCACATTTTTGGTGGAAGCAGAGATACACTTTAGTCTGCAGGATCAGGGAACATGGAAGAAAAAAGTCCCACAAAAGCCCATTGTATTCCCTCCACTGAAATCCAAACGGAAACCCCACTGCCAATCCTGAAATACAGCTTTCATCAAAGGGAACCTTTTTTGGACACACTCGTCAGCTCCATTATCGCAGTGCCAGGGCCACAAGTATATGTGGATGTTTGGCAGCATCAAAAACCCATTAGAGTTCCCAGTTCGTGCTTTTGGCTCTATCAGCCCTAATTTTCATTAAGATGACTTTGTTACAACCAGAACCTGAAAAACTGAGCACTCAGGAAAGATACGAAATAGAACAGCTCAAATGAAATTAATTCTTCTATCCAATTCTCAGAGATCTTTAATCTCACTCAATAGTACAAGAAAACTGGCTTCTATCATCTTTAAATTAGAGACATCTAAACAAAAAAGTAATACTTCAGAGAATGTTTTCAGCCTATTCCTACGTGTTACCAGTTCAGCACAGTTTGTTCTCAGCACAGAGTAAGTTTATTTAGAGATACTCTATCCTGAATTATCAAAAATGTAGATGAGTGCCTTGACAGTGCAAGGATTTGAGGTCCCTGTATCTTGCACGCAGTATAAAATAATTTGAATTTTCAATATCTGGCAATCTTTTTTTGATGAAGTAGATGTTCAGTGTGTGTGTGTGTGTGTGTGTGTGTGTGTGTGTGTGTGTGTGTGTGTGTGTGTGTATTTTTTGTGTGTCAGTTTTTTTATGGTCTGGTTGAGACATACTGAAGCTGAAATTTTTATTACCTTGAAATACATAAAGTTCTAAGACTTATGTTCACGATAATATGAGCAACAGAAAATACAGTCAGTACCTTTTTCAAAAACATATTTAACAAATTGACACTTTCAGAGTATAAAACATACGATAAAACACACGGTATTTATATTTCAGTAAATACTTAAGTATTATAACAAAAGCACAGATTGGGAAAGATGGCTAGGTGACCCATTCTTGGCATTTTGGGCAGGGTCATTCATTTTAACTTACTCTGGCAATAAAACTATACTGCATGGGCTATTTCTGGATGGGTTCTTCCTTCTTTCTCTGTCAACAGAGAGCTAAGTTGCTACCTTCAGATTACTTCCATCATTTTCTCTGAGGGAAACACATCTACATTTGTCTAAAACTCAAGACTCATAAAGACTGAGAAATAAAACTAAAGAAAATACCTGCCTGAACCATAAGTCCATAGATTTGCTGTCTCTTTGTTTTCTTGTAGCCTCGTACAATACCCACAGGAGTTCACCTCCCAGCAACATGGTATCAGTAAATTTCATTATCAGGAGTAGTAATTATAAGGTATTATTTAGCATATTATGGGTAAGAAAGCAGGAGCCTGTTTTAAGAGACATAGTGTGGTTAAAAAATACTCAAGAGTAGCATTTCCAAATGTAAGTTGAGAGTTTATTTGGAAACTTGAGAGTTTATTCAGTTTATTCTAACTTTAACCATTAATTGGTCCTCCTTTGTTTAGAAAAATCAGCCAAATCTCCTACGGAGGTCAATGGAATGACAGATGTCACAGGAAGAATTTTTGTCTCTCTAATAAATCCTGGCAAACCTTGAAAGTAAGGCAAGGTTAAATTGGGTAAAGTGGCAAACTTATTAAGCTATATATATTGGATTCAATAGCAGTAAATCTATAAAACAGCATAAGGAGTTTCCCTAGGCTGAGACAGATATCACGGCCTTTCTAGAAAGCACCAAGGCGGCTGGCATGCAGCTCCAGGGTGACCTATTGTATGAAAAAGGAGGTCAACACAACTAAACTGTGGGAAGATTAACAAAGATTTTGATGTAGACATATCACTGCCTCAAACAGTAGTACGGATGACTTGCCCTTCCCTTTATCTGATGACTTAAAATATTTCTCCCTTCAATTCTGGGGGAAAACTGCAGGGAAAGGAGAATATTTTCCTTATCTCTTTCCCCTTTAGGGAATGATGAGGAAGTGGCTGCAAAAGGCTGCAATATAACTTTTTGAAATGGGGACAGTTAAAATGCAAGGATTAAGCTCGAGTGCTTTTTCCTCTGAAGAAGAGTGCTGAGGAGGTGGCCTGCCCTCTGATTGCTCTGACCCCAAACTGATGTGGTCCATTTGCTTTCTGCAGCTGCATCATCTTCCTCAGTCAGAAAGCAGGCAGCCCTCCTCACAGAGCAATCCTCCTTTTGCAATGTAAATCCTGAAGGATGTGAAACCCTAGCTCCTAAGAATAGCTCCATACTTCCATGGGGATTTAGACAGGCAGCTCAGTCTCCAGAGGCTTAGAATTCTTAGGCAACATCTCCAGCTCACTCAAGCTTGATATAAAGCTAAAGGAACCACTGAGATCCTAGCCTGGGCTGGCTGCCCTCGTATTTAAGCATGAGAACAGCAGGATGAGATAATTCAGGCACAGCCTCTGATCTAAGTGTGAACTGCTCAGTAGGGTGCTAGCACCCAGTCGTATGTCAAGGCTATGGCGGAGGTGCAGGTCCCTAACGTGGTGGAAGTAGAATGAAGGAGCTGAGGTGGAGTCACAGGAATGAGGAGAAGAATTCCTAGAGGAGAGCCTTGTGGTAATAGCATATCACCAATTCAGGCTAGAACTGGTACCTAAGCAAGAGACACACATGGCCATCAAATCAATGGAAGTACTATTTGTATCCGGCAGACAGACACTGTGCCAATCAGCCTCATTCGGGGCATCAGCAAGGTGGTCAGTAACTTCCAAACCAAAGATATCTGACCTGCCATAACCATGAAGAGTTCGCTGGAGAATATCAAGCTTGATCCAGAGGGGAACCTCCATGCTATACTTGGGGAAATCACAGGCAACTCACAGCATTATCAATCAAGGGCAATGGCAAAGGCAGCTACACGAGCCAGTCAGGTTGACCTTTCCAGCCACAGAGATTCACATGTGAATGCAATTTAGTCCCTTTGCATTCATCATGAATTTGTCAGTTCATTCATGTTATTCAAGAGTGTACACAGATGAGATCAGACCCTTTGCATTACAGGATATAACAACCTACAGCTTACTGTCGGCCATAAAGATTCCATGCTGCGCTCAATTTCTGGATGGACGAAGAATTTAGAGATGTGAATCTCTCTCTACAAAAAACGCCACTAACTCATTAACACAAATCTCCCTATTCCTCCTTCACACCATCAGAAATGCTCCCATAGGTTTTTTCTTGGCTAAATGTACACTCATAAACTAGCACAAAGCCACCTTGAAAGTTAGAAACTCAATTCACTATCTATAAATAGTTCCAAATTTCTTGACCCCTCAGTAAAAAACTTCAAGATCCAGCAAAGAAAAGTAATGTGTAATGTCTACTCCTGTTTCAACTGCTTAAATCTGGTCCCAGATTGTACCCTTCTCTTGGCTCTGACTCTTCAGATCTCAAGCTTCTGCCCCGAAAACAGCCAGCTGATGAGAAGGAAGAATGCAGGATGGGGGCAGAGGGAAAGAAGACCACCTTAATAGCCTTCTGATTGGCCTCCCCCCTTCAGTCATTCTTTTCGTTATCTCACCCATGCTGCGTAACACCAAATGAGTATTTCTGAAACCTTTCATTGTGTGTTTTTATTTTCTACTTTATCAGTATATTCTAATCTTTCTAAAATGGATATAAGTAAGGAAATTACTTTTAAAAGTCAAAAGAACTCATTTTTATTACTTCATTCCCACAATATAGTCCCAAATACACAGCCCTACAAAATCTACTCCCTAATGCCTTTCTGTTCTAACCATTCATTGATCTTCTGCAATGAACATCGTACTCCAAACACACTCATCTATTCACACTCCCTGACAAAGAATACGAGACATATCCTTTCCCATTCCTATAATTTCACTCTTGTTTCTCTATCACAATGAGTCCCTAAATCCTTCCCGTATCAAAATCATCTTCACCCACATAGATCCCAACACCTTTGATGCTATGTGCATATTCTGCTAACCAAAAGTGATCTTTTTTCTCTCCTCAAAACTCCTCCCCAAATTGAGAGTCAATATTGATAATTTACTGCCATGTCTTCCTGTATATGCCTATATCGTCACTAATCATATTAAACATTAAGGAACAGGAACATATATTTTTCTTTTTGGCACATAATAGATGCTCAACAAATGTTTGTTGAATAAATCCTGAAACAAACTTACAGCGCTTTACATATAATCAAACCAGATGCTCAATAAATATTTGGTGTTTACAAGATTAAAGAAAGTGATTGCAAGGCCTTTTGCCATAAAGCTAATGAAGACTATTCTATGTATATTATAAATATATAAGGGAGTGTTTTAAATCTTAAAGAATGTTGGTATTACTCAAAACTAGGTTAAGCAACAATGAATAACATTTGAAATTGAGTGTGAAAGGTAATTTGTACCTTGGCGTACTTGTAATCCTTTTTGAAGGGCTTTAAGTATATAGCATATTCCATTTATTTAATGTGTATATTATTATACTTCAATGCTTAACTCTAAAAAAAGATAATTTCCATTTATACAGAAAATATAATTGTGAAATAATGCTTGCTTTTTTTATTTGCTTTAACCATGACCAAGGGAAGCCTATCAGGACATAATGCAATGCCATATGCCGGGCACCCTTTTGCTTATTCTAACTGTTGGAAACCTAATTAAGGAGCAATAAACAATTCCCTGCACGCTGGCCTTGGAACCTCCAAGCGTAAGCTAAACCACAACAATGCAAAGAAGTTTATGTAACAATCACTATTCATTATTACCTCAAGAGTTTTTAAGCACCAAAAAGCAAACATTACTTACGTTACCAACTAAACTGAAAGAGGACTTTCACCTTCTCCCTTTAAGATAGACATGATCTGTGGAAAGGTATGGAAACCCTCAGCCCCCGAAAACATTTTCTTTTCACAGAAAATTATCTCTTTAGAGG
Organism: Indri indri; assembly: GCA_004363605.1. NCBI lineage: Eukaryota > Metazoa > Chordata > Mammalia > Primates > Indriidae > Indri > Indri indri. The sequence goes on from RJWJ010000829.1 coordinate 44,105, forward strand.
AAAAATGATAATTTTAAGCTTCTAGAAATACACTTTGCCTGAAAGTGAGAGAAATTATTTAAAACAAATACAAGATGTCTTTTCCAAGAAGGGAACATGACATGGAATTATAGTGTATAAATAAAAAATGAACACTTCATCCTGTGAAACGTATTATGTCATATTTCACTTTGAAATAAAAGTACTGTTTTTTAAAAATATACCATAACAAAATTTCAAGCAGCTCATTTACAGATGCCATAGGGGACACACACACGGTAGATAATGCAAATTGATTTCAGTCTTACAGCTACCAGGTTATAAAGAGGAAAATTTAACCTAACTATGAACACACTGCAAGAAACACTTTTACATACCTCATTTAAAAGGAAGGTAACTTCGAATGAAGTAGGGTCAATACTCTTAAAAAAAATAGAAATTAAAGAAAAGGCACATAGCCTTTTTGAAAAAAAGGCAAACGAGAGAAGGCCCAATTTTTAAAATTATATCAAGAATTTGGTCCAATTTGCAAAAGTAATTATATTTGAAAAACACCATTGGTACAAATGAAAAGAACAAAACGAAACTATAAAAACATGTTGAATTTGCCTATAAATCAATTCCTTTTGCGGCTATAGGAAAAGGAGTAACTAAAAGAGCACTGGGCAGTTGGTTTCTCTACCAGCCCAGAAGGACATGTTGGGGTTGACACAGCTGTCAAGGACAGTAACTATTAATACCACGGCTTCCAGTGCTTTGACAAAACCTCAAATGCAGGGCCTTCTGGCCAGGCGTCTGCCATTTCATATTGTTAGAGCACTTGTTGTAACCCTGGGAGTGGCAGCTCTTTGTAAGTTTGCTGTGGCTGAACCAAGAAAGAAGATACATGCAGATGTCTATAGAAATTATGACTCCATTAAGGATTTTGAAAAGAGGAGGAAGGCTGGTATCTTTCAGAGTGCCAAAATTTCTCTTGATAAACAATTAACAAATATGTGAAAAAATTAAAATTGAAACAAAAAAAAGTTCATGAGGAATAATGGTCTATAGTTTTCTTTTTCTGTATTGTCTGTTTTAGGTTTCAGGGTAATAATACTAACTTCATAAAATGGGTCAGGAAGTATTGCCTCCTCTTTCTTGGAAGAGATTTTGTAAAATTGGGGTCAATTTCTTTTAAAATGTTTGGTAGAATTCTCCAGGGAAATATCTTGACCTGGAGCTTTATTTTTGAAGAGCTTCTAAATTACTAATTCTATTTCTTTAATGGTTATATAGCTATTCAGATTGTCTATTTCAGTTTGGTTGAGCTTTGGTAGTTTGTGGTTTTTCAAGGAATTGATTCATTTCTTCTAAATAATCCGTTTATCGGCATAAAGTTGTTTATGGTGTTCCCTTGTTATTTTTTAATGGTGGCAGTACCTGTACTGATATCCCCTATTCCATTCCTGAGATTGGTGATTTTTCTCTTTTCATTTTTTTCAGACTTGTCAAAGTTTTACCAATTTCATGATTTTTCTCAAAAAAAACAGCTTTTATTTCATTATTTTCTCTATGGTTTTTATATTTTCAATTTCCTTGATTTCTGTTTTTGTCCTTATTATTTCCTTCTTTTGATTTGCTTTGGGCTTATTTTCTCTTCTTTTTCTAGTTTCCTGAGGTAGAAACTTAGGTTCCTTGAGAAAGGAATTTAAATTATTGACCTGAGAACCTTCTTCGTTTTTAATGTAAGCACTTAAGTCAGCACTGCTTTAGTTGCCTCCCACATATTCTTGTATATAATGCTTTCATTTTCATTCAGTTGTATATATTTTTTTTATTTCCTTTGAGACTTCCTGTCTAAACTATGGCTTATTTTTTCTCTGCTGTTATTGATTTCTATTTTGAGTCCACTGTGGATAGAGAATATACTCTGTATGATTTCAATTCTTTTAAACCTCTTGAGGTTTGTTTGATGGCCCAGGACATGGTCTATCCTGATGAACGTTCCACTTGTATTCTACTCTTGTTGGGTAGTGTTTTATAAATGTCAGCTAGATTCTGTTAGTTGATTTTATTGTTCAGATCTTTTATATCCTTGCTGATTTTCTGTCTAGGACTTGGATCAGTTGTTAAGAAAGGAGTCCCATGTTCATTTACATTTTAACATGGACTCTACAGCGGCCACATCAGATGTATTTTGTTCTTTTGTCCACTGAATTTTCAATAACAAATGATGAGCCAGTGTACTGAACACACAGTAGCAGTCATGGATTGGCTGACTTTCAGATTTGCTGAAGTTCAGAAAAATCGTTACTGGAATGAAGCTGTGGTTGACTTGCCGGTTTTCAGAACCACTGGAGAGAGGCTGTCACTGACGGGCTGATTTTCACAGCATGTGTACTGATTCAGAGTGAGTTCTAATTTCTCATTATTTGTGGCTACTTATTCATGACTTGGGACTCTGTACAAAGAACAAAGGAAAGATATTTAACTACTTTTAATTCTCAGTTTCCCTTTTGGTTTTTGCCGAGAAAAGTCTCCTGGAGAGACCATAAGGGATTATCCAAATCTATATCCATGGAGGTATTATTTTCAACTAGTGTTACCATTTAAATGATTTAAGTGCCAATTAGTTTGGTAGAAAAATATCTCTAAGTGAAGAATTTTTGTAATTTATTAGAAATGTTAACTACAGGACATTTAATGCAACCCAATGAAGTCAATACAGGATGCAGAATAAAATCACTGAATACAGGATTGACTGGAAACACTATTTGTGAGGGAATGTGTGTGTCTTAATAAAGATGTTGGACTTCAGACATTAAGAACCATGGATAGTTTTTGAAATAGGGGAAAGACACAGTTAATGTTTTAGAAATAGGGAACTGAAGGGCAGTGGCCTAGAGGGCTATAGACTAAAGGAAGGAAATCAATTTAAATATAATAGTAATCTAGAAAAAATATAAAAATCAGGTCCCTTAATTATTACTACTTTCCTTTTTTAATTTCAAAATATTAAGGGAGTACAAATGTTCTTGTTACATGGATGCCTCACATACTGCTTAAGTCAGGACTTTTGCTGTGCTGTCACTAGAATAATGTTCATTGTACCCAATAGGTAAGTTTATCCCTCACCCTACAACCCTCTTCCCTTTTTGGTTTCTAATGTCCTTTATATCTCTTTGTGCCCATGTGTACACACTTAAGCAAGTTTAGCTCTCGTTGATTAATGAGAACATTTGGGGTTTGGTTTTCCATTCCTGAGAAACTTCACTTAGGATAATGGTTTCCTGTTCCATCCAAGCTGCTGCAAATGATACTATGTCATTCCTTTCCATGGCTGAGTAGTACTCCATGCTGTGTGTGTGTGTGTGTGTGTGTGTGTGTGTGCACGTGCGCACATTTTCTTTAGCCATTCGTGAACCGATTAGGCCCTTAGGTTGATTCCACATCTTTGCAATTGTAAATTGTACTATGATATACATTGGATTGCAGGTGTCTTTTTGATAAAATAACTTCTTTTCTTTTGAATAGATACCCACCAGTGGGATTACTGGATCAAAATGGTGAGTTTACATTTATTTCCTTGAGGAATCTCCATACTGTTCCATAGAGGTTGTACTAACTTGCAGTCCCACCAGCAGGGAATAAGTATTCCTTTCTCTCTGCATCCATGCCAGCATCTATTATTTTTTGACTTTTTAATAATTCTGACAGGAGTAAGGTGGTATCTCATTGTATTTTTAATTTGCATTTCCCCAATGATTAGTGGTGTTAAGCATTTTTTCATGTTTGCTGGCTATTTGCATATTTCTTTTGAAAAGTTTCTGTTTATGTGTTTTGCCCACTTTTTGATGGCTTGTTTTTTGTTTGTTTGTTTGTTTGTTTGTTTTCTTGCTGAGGTGGCTGAGTTCTTTGTAGATTTTGGATATTAGTCCTTTTTGGATGTGTATGTAGTTTATGAATATTTTCTCCCATTCTGTAGGTTGTCTATTTACACTATTGATTATTTCCTTTGATGTGCAGAAACTTTTAAATTTCATTAAGTCCCATTTATTTATTTTTGTAGTTGCTGAAGTTGCCTTTTGGGTCTTAGTCATAAATTCTTTGTCTAGGCCAATGTCTAGAAGAGTTTTTCCTATATTTTCTTTTAGAATTTTTATGGTTTCGTGCCTTACATTTAAGTAATTTATCCATCTTGAATTAACTCTGTATATACAGCAAGAGATAGGGATCCTGTTCCATTCTTCTGCATGTGGCTATCCAATTTTCCCAGCACCATTTCTTGAATAGGGCATTCTTTCCCAAGTGTATGTTTTTGTCTGCTTTGTCGGATATCAGTTGGTCGTAGGTATATGGTTTTATTTCTGGGTTCTCTATTCTATTACATTGGTTGGTGTCTCCATTTTTATACCAGTACCATACTGTTTTGGTTAGTATAGACTTGTAGTATAATTTGAAGTCAGGTAATGTGATGCCTTCAAATTTGTTCCCTTGCTTAAGACTGCTTTGGCTATGCAGGCTCATTTTTGGTTCCAAATGAATCTTAGGATTATTTTTTATAGATCTGTGAAATACGATATTTGTATTTTGATGGGGATTGCACTGAATCTGTACATCACTTTGGGCAACATGGACATTTTAATGATGTTGATTCTGCCAATTCACGAGCAAGGGATGTTTTCCCATTTGTTTGAGTCATCCATGATTTCTTTCATCAGTGGTTGTAGTTCTCCTTGCAGAGATCCTTCACCTTCTTCGTTAAGTATACTCCTGGGGTATTTTATTTTCTTTGTAGCTACTGTGAATGGTACTGAGTCCTTGATTTGACTCTCAGCTTGACTGTTAGTAGTATATAAAAATGCTACTGATTTGTGTACATTGATCTTGTAACCTGAGAGCTTGCTGAATTCATTTATCAATTCTAGCAGTCTTTTGGAGTCTTTAGGGTTTGTTTTCTAGATTAAAAAATCACATCGTCAGCAAACAGGGTTAGTTTGACCTTGCCTTTCTTGATTTGGATGCTCTTGATTTCCTTCTCTTGTCTGGTTGCTCTGGCTAAGACTCCAGCACTATTTTGAATAGAAGTGGTGACAGTGGGCACCCTTGTCTGGTTCCTGTTCTTAGGGGGAATGCTTTCAATTTTTTCCCCATTCAGTATGATGTTGGCTGTGGGTTTGTCGCATATAGCTTTTATAATTATGAAGTATGTTCCTTCCATGCCTAGTTTGTTGAGGGTTTTTCTCATAAAAGGGTGCTGGATTTTTTCTGTATCTATTGAAATGATTATATGGTTTTCATTCTCAATTATGTTTTGTGGTGAATCACATTTATTGATGGTATGTTGAACCATCCTTTCATCTCTGGGATGAAACCCACCTGATCATGGTGAATTATTTTTTTGATGTATTGTTGAATCCAGTTTGCTAGTATTTTATTGAGGATTTTTGCATCTATGTTAATAAAGGATATTGGTCTGTAGTTCTCTTTTATTGTTGTGTCCTTTCCTGGCTTTGGTATCAAGGTGATACTGGCTTTGTAGATTGAGTTGGCAAGGGAGGATTCCCTCCTTCTCATTGTTATGCAATAATTTCTGTAGGATAGGTACCAGTTCTTTGTACATCTGGTAGAATTTGGCTGTGAATCCATCTGGTCCAGGGTTTTATTTTGTTGGGAGATTTTTTTTTTTTTATTACTGCTTCAATCTTGCTGCTCATTATTGGTCTGTTCAAGAATTCTATTTCTTCCTGATTCAGGCTTGGGACTTTGTGTTTCCAGGAATTTATCCATTTCCTCTAGGTTTTCTAGTTTGTATGCGTAGAGATTTTCCTATTTAATAGTATTCATGGATAATGTTTCACAGTTCTGTGGTATTAGTTGTTATGTCTCCTTTTTCATTTCTGATGTAACTTATTTGAGTCTTTTCTATTTCTGGTTAATCTGGCTAGTGGTCTGTTGATTTTATTTATCTTTTCAAAGAAGCAACTTTTTGTTTCATTGATCCTTTGTAATTTTTTTTTTTTTTTTTTTGGTTTCCATTTCATTTAGTTCTGTTCTGATCTTTGTTATTTGTTTTCATCTGCTGGCTTTGGGTTTCATTTGTTTTTTTTTTCTGATTCATTGAGATGGGACATTAGGTTGTTAATTTATGATCTTTCTGTCATTTTGATGTAGGTATTAAGGCTATGAATTTTCTCCTTAGGACTGCTTTTGTTGTATCCCATAGAGTTGGAAAGCTTGAGTCCCCTTCATCCTTCAGTTTGAGGAATCTTTTGATTTCCGTCTTAATTTCATCATTGACCCAAGGATTGTCAGAAGCACACTGTTTAATTTCCATGACCTTGTGCTGATCTGAATGTTTCTCTTGGAATTGATTTGTAGTTTTATTCCACTGCGGTATGAGAAGATATATGGTATGATTTTGATTTTTTTTAATTTGCTGAGACTTGTTTTGTGGCCTAAGATATGATCAATCTTGGAAAATGTCCCATGTGCTGATGAAAGAATGTATATTCAGTAGTTTTTGGATAGAATGTTCTGTAAATGTCTTTTAGGTCCATTTGTTATAGAGTCCCATTTAAGTCCAGTGTATTTTTATTCATTTTCTGCTTCTATGATATGTCCAATTCTGTCAGGAGAGTGTTGAAGTCCCCAGTAACTAAGATGATACTGTTCATTTCTTTGTTTAGATCTAGAAGACTTTACTTTATAAATCTTGGGGCTCCTATGTTAGGTGCATGTATATTTAGGATTGTTATAATACATCTTCTTGCTGAATTGCTTCCTTACCATTATATAATGATCATCTTTGTCATTTTTTTTTTTAACCATTGTTGATTTAAAGTCTGTTTTATCTCATACGAGAATGGTTACACCTGCTCATTTTTGGTTTCCATTTGTGTGGAATATATTTTCCATCCCTTTACCCTGAGTCTGTGTGAGTCCTTGCCAGTTAGATGGGTTTCTTGGAGAGAGCAAATAATTGGGTTGTGTTTTGTCATCCATTCGGCCAGTCTGTGTCTTTCCAGTGTGGCATTCAGATTGTTCATGTTCAGTGCTAGTATTGATATGTGGGGTGCTTTTCTGTTCATCATGTCAAATGATATCTTAGTGTTCTGTTTTCCCTCTTCTGCTATTGTTTTATAAGAGCCATGAGCTTTAACTTGTGCATGTTTTTACACTAGTGGGTTTCTTTTGTGCTGTTCCATATATAATGCACTTTTAAGCATTTCCAGTAGGGCAGGTCTAGTAGTGACAAATTCCCTTAGTGTTTGCTTGTCTGGAAAAGTCTTTTATTTCTCCACCATTTATGAAACTTAGTTTTGCAGGATACTATTCTTGGCTGTCAGTTGTTCTATTTAAAAGTGAAGCCCCAATCCCTTCTGGCTTGTAAGGTCTCTGCGGAGAAGTCTGGTGTTAGACTGATCGGTTTTCCTTTGTAGGTTAGTTTTTGCTTTCATCTTGCAGCTTGTAGAATTTTCTCTTTCATTTTAAATTTGTCCTGGTTGATGACTATGTATTTTAGAGATGTTCTATTTGCTATGAATCTTCCCAGTGTTCGATGACCATCTTATATCTAGATACCTGAATCTCTGGTGTTACCAAGGAAGTTCTCAATAATTTCCTTGAATAGCTTTTCCAAGTGTTTTGCTTTTTCTTCTCCTCTCTCCAGGATACCTATAATTCTTACATTGGCTCACTTCACACAGTTCCATATTTCTCTTAGTGATTGGTCACTCTTCTTTATTCTTTTGAAAGCCTTGTGTTCAAGCTTTGAGATTCTTTTGTCAGTTTGGTCTAGCCTATTGTTAATGTTTTCTGCTGTATTTTGTGGCTCCCTAGATGACTCTTTCATTTCTTTAAGTTCTATTATATCCTTTCTTATGTTGTCTATCTCTTTACTGAATTTTTCACTTTTTATATTCATGTCCTGAAATAAATATATATATATATATATATATATATATATATATATATATATTTTTTTTTTTTTTTGGCTTCTTTGTGTAGGTTTTCAACTTTCTCTTCAATCTTATTCATCTTATTTGCCTTCCATATTCTGAATTCCTTTTCTGACATTTTGACAATTTCCTCTTGGTTGGGGTTCATTGCTCTGGATCTACTGTGATCCTCTGAGGGTGCTGCACTAGCTTGTTTTTTCATGTTGCCAGAATTCTTTTGCTGGTTTCTTCTCATCTGAAACCTCTTTTCTCAGCTCACACAGATAGGTTTGAGGTCAACTTATTCTCTCCTTTGGTGGAAACTCTCCTACTTAGTAAGAGAAGAAGAGGTTCATAAATAGTGCTTTTGTGTCCTACTCTGGAGGATTGACTGGGTGGGAGAGGGGTAGATGAGAGCCTGTAATGCAGATGTTCTCCTGTGTCATCCTATTCCCCTGTGGTTGTCACAGTCCAAGCTGGTGCTGGGGGATATTAGTACAGAGTAGTGTGTTGGTCCCCAGGCTGCCGTTGGAAGCTCCGGCAGGGAGCTGGGCAAGTTCCTCTGCAGGGAGGAAGGTGGCATGGGAGTTTGCTCTGCTTGGGCCTCCCCATAGCAGTGGCTGTGGTAGCTGGGTGAGACTATTCAGGTGGTGGCCCCAGATGTCAGGGCTGTGAGCATTTGCTCCTCTCATTTCCAGGGGCAGTGGCAGCAATGGTGAGGCAGGAGGTGGCCTCTGGTGAGCAAATCTGCAGCAGTGTGGCGGGGGCAGTGCCATAGCATCTGTGTAGCATGTAGTGCTATTGGGGTTGCCAATGTGCATGATGTACTGTGCCACCAGGCTTGTGGCACATGGGTCCACTGGGGTGGATGTGGCATAAGGGCCACAGCAACTGGGCGGGTCGTGGGAACTTGGCTGGTGGTGGGGTGAGTCACGGGACCTTGGCAGATGCCTGGGGGCATCATGGGCTGCAGCTGGCAGCAGGATAGGTCTGGGACCTTGCAGGTCCCTGGGCACATTGCAGGATGTTGGTGAGTGCCTGGGTACATCACTGGACTGCAGCCGGTGTCACCCTGTCTCTCTCTCTCCCCTACTCTAGGTGTCTCCAGTCACCTCTTTAATGATTTATAATGCTCTCTCCCAGATGGTCCACAACCTCTCACCACAACCTTTGATCCTCTCCTTGAGAGTGGCGAGTGCAGGTTGCTTCTAGTCCACCATCTTGGCCCCTACCAATGATTATTATTATTATTATTGTTATAGTTATTATTTTTAAAGACAGGGTCTCGCTATGTTGCCCAGGCTGGAGTGCAGTGGTTATTCACAGGTGTGATCACAGCGTACTGCAGCCTGAAACTCCTGGGCCCAAGTGATCCTCTTGCCTCAGCCTCATAAGTAGCTGGGACTACAGGTATACATCACCACATCTGGCTTACTCTCTATTATTATAAGCATATTTCCATAAACTAAGGGGGGATGAAGGAAAAGATTATAAACTAAAATAGAGCTTGGTCTCCGGGTAGTTTTAATATCAAAAGTTTCAGACTGATATAGTGGTCCCATTTAATGGCAAAGGCAATCCCTCTACACTATATATAGGAAAAACCCCCAAGCTTCTGAAATTATTCTCAGTTTTAGGGATTCAGGAACGACTTGGCTTGGCTTTTCAATAGTTTATTTCTTCAGCTTGTTCCATTTCTTGAGATCTCAAGAGCTATTACTAAAAGTCTAAGCCTTTCACTTCATCTCTACAAACTTCTGAACTTTAGCCTGGACCGGTGACCAACTTTGTATAGACTTGTACAAACATTCTCTCCACCAGAATGCTATGTTTGAAAACATATATAGGACTGCATCTCGATATTTAAAATCCCATCTCTTCCTTTAATGCTTTCTTCTTCTATCTTTCAAGTACCTATAGCAACCATTTTCCCCATCCTCTAGAGGCCACGAAAATTTTGCTGAGTTTCACTTCATATAATTTTCCTTAAGAAAAAAATGGAAATAGTAAAAATAATACATCACCCTGGGAAATAAGCCTGCCTCTCCCATCTCCTCTTGAGAACTACTAGTATACTGAAAAAAACGTTATTTGTTTAAGAAGAGTGAGGTACAGGATACCAAGAAATGTTAGCAGAAACTGGTAGCAGAGTAGTCTTTGGCTTTACTGTCATTCTGGAGTTGCATATAACCTAACAGATGGATTTGAGGGTCATAATCTAGTTTTCAGTATCAGCTTCACTGCTGACACAGGACTCAAGGACAGGGGCTCAGGTATCTTGACAAAATGACTTAACATATGCTGTATAACATCTGCCTATACCATTTTGGGCATCAGTCATTGCATTTTTAAATCTTCATGGGATAAGTACAAGAGTAAGAAACTTTTATAGTTGCGAGATTTTTTAAAAATTTAAATCAATATTATAGTTTTAAATTATTTTTTAAACCCAGTTTTTTGGCACTTCCAACTAAGCTTGTAAATATACTAAATGGAGATTCAAGTATACTTTTAGTGTTATTTAAACATATGGAGCTAAAATAATAACAAGTAGTTACTGAATGTTAAACTTAAAAATCAGAAAAGTAGTAAAAAGATATAATCTGAAGTTTTAGTAGTAGTTAAGCTTTCCAACCAGGACGAATTAGTTAAACAAAATGAGGGGAACTTGGCCAATACTGGAATATTGGAAGACTTGTGGCATACAGAAGCCGTCTGCAAATTATGTGGGGATGAAAACAGTACATCTGAGAAACAGATGAAAAACTGACATTCTACTGTTCTGGAAAATTTACAGAATAATTTCATTTGCAAACTGTTATGAGAAAATCAGGTTGATTATTACATTTATCTCTAATACTAAATATATAATATGACATATCCATATAAAAGCAAATTCAGTTTCTTCACTATTTCTATTCATAGTCTTAAAAATTCTGATTAATGGGATCTTTAAAGTAAGGACTATAGAGCACTTTAACAACAGAAACTATCATTTTACAAATGGGTAAATTAAGAAGGTAAACAATTGAATTAACGTTATTTAGCAAAGAGTTTAAAAACAGAATCTCAGATTATTTGGCTTCATTCTGTACATCATGCTTTCTCTTAATTACCTTCACCCTGAGAGATTATTCATACAGGTTCTCAAGTGAACATATGCGACATCAACCTGGGAAATGATCCATAAAGTTGCTTCTAAACTGTAATCTCCCACTCACAGAGAGCAGTACTCACACCAAGCTGCCAAGAGCACTGATAAATTTAACAGGAATTAATCCCCTTAATACATTGGTGTTTTAGAACATACTTGTACAACTAAGGTTCATAAAAGGAACTAAAACAAACACTATAAGAAATGAGAACACGGAATCTGTATCAGATTATATCTGGTGACTGGGTGCCATAGAGACCTTCATAGAACATAAAGCACATTTTAAGATCACCTTTGACTATATTATCTTAGTTTCTAAATTTAATCTTGCTAAAAGACAAAATAAATACGATTCTTTTCAAATATAATATAGTAGGTAATAAACTGATGCATCTGAAGTCACTTTAAATACTAATATAATGGCTGCACATCCAAACTTTGCAGAGAAATTCTCCATCTCTAAAAGACTGTAGGATTACTCTCACTTTACATACTTTTAAAGTTAGTCAAGCTCCATGGTGTGAGAAATACTTCCTCTTTTCATCACTTCCTTAAGAATAATCAGTGCTATCATTCACTGAGAGCTGGCTTGCTAAGTGCCAGCAGGAGAAAGCTACTGATATTACATGCCTACCCCCACTCCCACTTTTTACACACAAAGAAACATCACTGCTAGCAAGATCTTAGAAGGAACATTTGAATCCAGGTCCATCTAATTTTAAATCACTATGTCAAAATTCAATTTTAAAAAGTGAACTTAATGAAATCCTTACTGGCTTTTTCTTACTTTAACTGCTTTATCTTAATCCAAAGGATGCGATTTATGAAAAACAAAGAAATAGTCATCTCTATAATCTTTTCCCTACATTTTCTTAAAGCAATTTTAATGGTTCTAACTCCCCCACCTCACCATGACCAAAAGAGGCATCTTTAAAAGAGCCTGCTATGAACAAGGATTCAGAGTAAAGATCCTATTTCCCCTTATACATGGCACTTACAGGGAAGCAAAGATCTGATGAATTTAGAAAACTGAGTAATATTTAAATTATATCATCAACAAATATCTAAACTTTGTTTATACTAAAACTTCAGCTTCATATAGCCGTTCTCCAGAGCAGTGGTCTATGGACTGTGTGTGTGTGTGTGTTTTTAGAAAATCTGAAGCCCTATCTCAATATGTTTATACTTAATAGGTTAGCTATACGCACTACTGTCAACCTGTATGTTAAATATTTTCATAAATAAATATAAACAGATGGTCTAATGTGTTCCCTTACCTACTGGGTTATAGTATACTCCTCACTTTGGAGACCATGGATCTAAGGATGAAGAATTTTTCCAGGATTGCCTCAAGACCCAACTCCAGAGTAGCTTAAAAGGCTTTTTTCCTAACACTCAGGTGAGCCAATGGAATATTCAATCTGAGAAACCAAAAGGGTTTTTGGGATAAGTCTGAAAAGTTTTATTTTCTTTAAATTTTCTTTAAATTTACACTTAGATCCATTCTTCTTTAACTTTATGATTTTTTGACCTTAGGACAGAATCTCTTTCTACTTAAAGCTTTCTACTTTAATGCTAAAATAAATGCCACATAGATTTGAGGCAGCCTGTGAGAAGAAGAGAAAGGCAGAACATAAGTACAACCGATAGCTAATATTTATTAAATATTACTATACACAAAGCAATATGTTAAGGATTTCACATGTAATATGTCATCCAATTCTCAAAAAACCCAGCAGAAGCTTGGAAGCAACCAGGTAATTTCCACAAAATTATACAGGTAGCAACAGGAAGAATGAGAATTAAAACCCAGGTTATCTGATGCTAAGCTCTTAACCACTAAGTTTAACCTCCAACTAAACCTGACTGTGTATGATTTTTCCATGAAAAGATTATGGTAATAATAGCTAACATCTATTTCCTATGTGTTAGTATTAACTTATTTATTCTTGAAAACTACACTCTAAATAGGAGCTCTTATTCTGATTTATAAATGAGGAAACCAAAGGACTAAAAAGTTAAATAACTTACCCAAAGTCACATGAAAGGCGGAAAAGTGATTTGAACCTAGGCGGTCTATCTGTAGAGCCCAGACTGTCACCCACTAAAGTAATCTGGTTTTCTGTAACAATTTTTGCCTCCTTAAAATTTAGAAGACCCATTTACCATGGTATACCATCACATCACAAAATGAGATTATCAACAGGAAAGATTGCACACACATACACATACACATAAATACATTTGTGGTAGTATTGGCCCTGTAGTTCCAGATTATTTGGTGTTTAAATAAAATTATCTCTAAATTATACCCCAAACTTTCATATTTCAGAGGCAAAATTTAATAAGTTTTCTATAAATTTGACCATTTTCCTTCCAGGGAATTCAAAGTAGTTCTTCAATAAATAACAATTTTATAATGCAGAATGAAATATCATTACATCCACTTTGTGTGTTAAAAAAAAAAACTGAGTCATAGAAAAATTAAATGTCAGGATACAATTCAAAGAGTAAGTGGTAGCACTGGGAATACAATGCAATGTCCCAACATTAGTGGTATGTTATACTTCAAAGTTTAAGTTCAATTCAGTAGACATTTACGGGGCAGAAACTATATAGGATACACAACAATGTTGGGTTTGGAAAAAATGTATAAAAATCATTCTTAAATGGTTTATATTCTGGCAGAAAAGAAAAAGACAGATGTATGAAGAACCATAAGGGAAGGATGAGGTAAGTACTAATAAAAACTAGAAGAGATTTACAAAGAAACCAAAAGAGAGAAAAATCATTCCCAGGTGAAATAATAGGGGAAAGATTCAAAAGGACCAGGTATTTGTATTGGACCTTAAAAATAGTTAAAACATCCACAAACAAAGGTATAGAGAAGTGTGCATTTCAAATGGAAGCACCATCATAAGCAAAGAACTAGCTTCCCCGAAGAATAGTTCAGAGATTTTTGCACCACAGCATGCATAAGGAGGGCAGCGAAGTCTTAAGATTGGAAAGGCAGACTCAAGCACACTGTAGAGGGCGTTTTCAGCAAGCTAAGGTGTTGGGAGTTTTATTCTAAATCAAAAAAAAACAAAGAGATTACATAACAGAATGTGAGCTTCAGGGAAATTGCTCTAGTAACATTTTTAAAAGATTGACTAAGGCAGAGAGTAATGAACTGGGTGAGTGCTTATTGAACAATATTGTGCATGGGGTATGTAAAACCACTGGATACTCATAGGTCTTTCTTAAAAGCCAATTTTACTAGAAGATTTGTAGCGTTAAAAACATTAGACAGTTTTGTGTTCTGTAAAAAGTCGTGACACGTGCATCAGAATCACACTTCTCCACAATAACCACAAACAGTATGGAATAATAATAGGAAAAACTCATATGATGACAAATCACTAGGATGGCGTTCTAAAATAGGACCACCCTACCACCCTTCCCTACTCAGTCACTAGCTCCCTGCCCTTCCTGGCTGCTGAGAGTTTGCAGGTGGAAGTGTCTGAGAAGCACTGTACAAGGTTTGTAATAATGTAAGTGGGAAGGTCTAAAATGTAGCAATTACAGAAAAAATGGGAAAGGGGAGATGTTGGGATAGATGTTAGAGGTAAGGCAAAGACAGTCATTCTTTCCTCATCTTTCTGCCAAGACTTTATAAGCTCCCACAGAACACTGCACACCGTCAACACTTAATCACATTGTATCCTCATTGCCTGGTTTCCTATTTGTGTATAATTCACCTCAACACATACCACCTCAGGGATGGTCTTGGGTTACAGTTGTATTCCTAGTCATCTGCACAGTTTCTGGCATCTAGTAAGTACTTAGCAAATGTTTGCTGACTAAATGATTACAGCAGCAAATAGATGAAATGATAACATAGTTTTTCATATTTCCCTTTCACTGAGGGAAAGATTTAATCTGTCCATTCCACTTGAGGATCTCACTCCTTTATCAAGGATTTAATCAGAGCAAAAGTGAGAATGTGCTCAGAGCCTATGTGAGATGCACTGTAGCCAAACTGGGGGATCCCTCAACTCCTAAAATTTCAGAAGGGTGCTCAGCAGTAGCCTCTGGGCTGTCCTTCTAGCATCTCTAAATGCCTCTGCGAACACTACTGAGTTAGGCAGCACGCGTGCACTAATGCTGTGTACAAAGCCATAGCACGTGCACAGAGGCTGGGAGAGTTACCCCGTGTAAAGTAGTACACAGGCAGCCCCTGCTATGCTGATGACACTTGCTCTAGACTTAGTGAGCCAAGAAGTTAATGTTTGTTTCATTTGAATGTGAATATAAATTTCATATTTATGTGTTTATGTTACAATGTTTAGTCTAGAGGTACTGGTTTCAAAGTACCTCTCTTAATGAAATAATGGGAAACCACTTATAAACCCAGTATATCAATATCTCCAGATAAGATTATAATGTTCAAAATTCCTCCCTAAGGTCACAATAGTTATATAAAATAATTTTATTTCCAATAAAATCTTTACCAAAACACATAAAAATATACAGTAAAAACTATGTCTCAACAATAAGGGTAATAAATATTTAAAAATAGAAAATTTTAAATGAGATTTAATTAAAATTACAAATAACATTTGGAGAAAATGTGACTTTTCAAGCAAATTTTATTATGACAGATTCTGAAAATGAGACAACACTAAGAAATAATCTTGCTTCTTCCCTACTTATTTCCTTTCTTGAATAATTAAAAAACAAAACAAAACTTACTAAGCAGCTACTTTCTGCCTGTGAGGCATATAAGAGAGCCCAGATCCTACCTACATAGAGTTCAAAGTATCAATAAAGGGAGTAAGCAGAGATATAGACCCACTCCAGGGCTATGGTCTGGATATGGTTTGTTTGCCCCCACCAAATCCCATGTTGCAGTTTGATCCCCAGTGTGGCAGTGTTGGGAGATGGGGCCGAGTGGGAGGTGTTTGGGTCATAAGGGTGGGGCCCTCCTGAATGGCTTGGTGCCATTCTTGTGGTAGGGAGACTGGACTGGTTCTCAGGGAAATACTTTAGTACAGCCCCCACCATGCCCAGTGTATTGTTATACAGGGACCAAAAGCCACTCAGGTTTGGTCCCTCTCTGCATGTGCTGCTTTCCCCTTTGACCTCTGCTATGTTTTGACGCAGCACAGAAGCTCTCACCAGAAGCCAAGCAGATGCCAGCACCATGCTTCCTGTACAGCCTACAGAACTGTGACCTAAATAAACCTCTTTTCTTTATAAATTAACCAGCCTCAGGTATTCCTTTACAGCAATGTAAAACGAACTACTACACTAAGTGACATTTTTGATGATAGTACAGCAAATAACCAAAGTTACAAACAATCTGTAAAAATAAACAAAGACTACGTATGACTATCCCATTCAGTCTACTAGCCTTATTAAGAAAGCTATTTTTAGAAGTTCACTAACTGGGCTACTTAATGTGGGCCACTGGAACTATTTCTTTCCCAGCGTATAGTACTTAAAATGAGAAAAAAACAAAAATAAAAATATTTTCTTTGTATGTCATTGCAAAAACTCAGCATATTAGTACTTTAAAAAGTCAAAAATGATTCTACATACATAAAGACTGCAATGTGCACCATCCGTGGGATGGACATGCTTGAAGCTTGGACTTGGGGGGGGGAGGGCGGACAAGGGCAACATATGTAACCTAAACATCTGTACCCCCATAATATGCTGAAATTAAAAAAAAATTCTATCAGGAAACAGTGCTCAGCAATAAAAAAATGTTAAATACATAGTAGGCTTACAATAAAATGCTATGTAATAATTATCGAAAAATATTTGGTGGCATGGCAAAATGTTCACAACGAAGTGTTAAAGTGAAATTAAAAATCAGGTTACAAGCAGAATATAGCATATATAAAACAAACAGGACTGACTGGAGAGAATTGTAAACCCTACTTCTTCATGAAAAACGAAGAGCCTTTCCTGTGATTTAGGAAAAATAAACATAAATTTATGTTTCCTGGGTGAAACCTGTGGCTCTTAAACTCTGGTTTTGCATATTTTTGTTCTGAACAATCGACACTTCACAGGGAGGAGAATGAAACCTTCCCATTTGATCCACCCACAGCTCCTCCCAGAAATGTGAAAATAAACTCAATACATATATGCTTTCTCCAATATCTGAATTCGCATTACCCGAATGAATTTTATTAGCCATCTTCTAATAAAAATAGAACTGCCATCATGCCTCATTTTTATTTCCCCTTCTTTTTTTAGTTGCTAGTGTTCTGTAAATGGAAACCTTTCCTTAAACTAGAGGCCAGTTAAAATACTGTTTGCCTTCCTGCCCAATGTCTAAGCTTAACATTCAATGGCACGTTAGTAATAGAATATTAAAACTGCTTGGTCTATATACAGATAAACTTTGCAATACTGTAAACCTCCACTGAGAAATACAGAGTGTAGAAAATGGCAGAATCAGATTAAAAATATTCCATAAAAGAAGAAAAATTCTAAATTTCTTTCAGAAGTAGGAGGTATAAGAATTGAATGATGGTATGTAGCATTTCTTAAGCACCTCTTCTAAGACTGGCTGTAGAGGACTGAGGAGACACAGACAAGACTCAGTTTCCCCCAGACCTTTTTACTTATATCCACAAATGGGAAAGAGTGGTGTTCTTTAGGAACACTGGTTCTTAGCAGCAGTGAATTCAGGGCTACAGTGTCCACTGATTCCCTAAGTAAGACTTTGTCCTCTGAGAGTAAGGTATGTTTCCCTACACCCAGACCAAGTTAAAGAAGGTTAATCATTAGTACTCAAATAGCTCTGTGTTTCTCAAATTCTGTTAAGCTACTTTGTACTTGGTTCAACCTCATAATATGAACTGTCATAGCAACTCATTCAACTGCCGCCCACATGTAAGTTTATAGTCTATTTTTAATTGAAACTTCATCTAAGTTATAGAAAAACTGGCAAAATATAAAATCTCAGCTGAAAAGACATTTATGAAATTATCTTTATGGTTTGGTGAGGGGAAAAAGGAAAGGCAACTCACTATACTTCAAAGAAACCAATCAGACTGTTGGCCTATTCAGCCAAAAAATCAACTTCAGATATGGCAAGGTACATTTTCAACATCTGCTTATATTCTACAACTTTAAAATCTTGATTTGACAACCATTTTTATTACCATTTTATTACCAAAGAAAATTGCTTTAAAATATAAAATAAACATCCAAATATCTAAATATGCCCTTTTCTCTATTAAAAGGAAAAAATATTTAAAAGGTCTATGGTAAAACAATATTTGGCAGTAACGTAGATACTCTACCTTCTTTTGAAAAGAAATGACAATATTCTCTTACTAATCTTAGGAAGTTTTCTTAAAATGACTAGAAAACCTTTTTATTTTAACATGATAAATAATCTTTTCCAAAAGATGGTTTTTCTCCTCTAATCAATGACTTAGGCTATTATCTAAAAGCAACCATCAGCTTGATCTAAAAATTACTATTTGAACTTGCTAACCCTATTACTGCTTATTTTGATGAAAATCAATTTTTAAAAGAAAAAAAAAGCATAATTCTTCTCACATGAAAGAAAAATGCTTATTTTTCTTTTTATTGAATTTATCATTCTCAGTTGTCCTGGAAATGTGCCACAATTTCATAGATGGCACATTTGTCTCCCCTCTCACCTCCCTCCCACTCTCTCTCTCACCCCCACCCTGCCTTCCTCTCTCTCTCCCCCTTCTCCCCAGCTTCTCTCTCTCTCTCTCTCTCTCACACACACACAGAGCTGCAGAAAATTAAAATTATTTTTACATTGGAGTTTTTCATTCTCAAACTGCCCTTTTAAGGAATGAAAAAGGACCATACATTAAATTCCCGGAGTGTTTTATTTCCCCCCAGACACTGGAATTAGTCGTTTTGAATAAATTCTCCAAGTGCAGACCTCATCAATAATTAAAATACTGATGAAAGGATATTTGCAAAGAGGAAAAATAATGTTATGGTAAAATCCTGAGGTGAAATAAGGACAAGATTTCCTACAGAAAACACACATCTATATTATTTTAGCATTTATGAATTCCATTAACATGATGATATCACATTCATTTAACAAATATTCATTGAGTGCCTACTATATGTAGGCATTGTTCTGTAACACAATAAAATCGAAGAAAAAAACTTTCAAGGTCAAACATTTTAATTCTTATAAAATTATATACATTCAACTTAATTTTAAAATATGCTCCATTTCTCCATAAAACTCGGAGAAATTTGAGTTTTCTATTGCAATGAAAAACAAGCAATTCTAAAAGATGACAGCCTGCAGTCAGAGCATTTTCATAACCACAATGGTTTTTTTTTTTTTCCCCTCTAGAATTAATCCTTAATCTTTCAGGAATTACATGTTTTATAAAACTGATTATTTCCCCTAAACTATAAAGCATGACTTTCAGGAAGGATAAAGGTTTTAGAAATAGAGTTCCGTAAATCTGTAAATGTAGAAGATCCAAAATGTCCCCACTGAACACTTCAGTTTTCCCAAAGGATTCTGAGCACCTAAGAGGCAACAACTGCATCTTCAAGGGTTCTCTCATAACAGTAACTATCCACGCTGAAAACAGACTTCCTCTGGCAAATCAGTTACCAACTAATTGGGCACCTTTGCTTGCTGGCTATTACACAGCTCCTGCAGTTTCTGCCACAAGCAATCGTTGCTGACTGAGAACCTACAGTGCGCGGAGAGTGCAGTTCTCAGAGACCCTAATAGTCTAGAACTACAGAGTTCCAGGCCTTCTGGACCTGGAACTGAGATATGAAGATATGAATCCTGAGATATGAAGAGGAGATTTCCTTTAAAAAACGATTGAGTCCATTCCAGAAAAATCTAGAAGTTTGTGTTAAATGAGGCTGTCATGTAAATTTTGCTTGATTTTATTTAATTTTGATATATATGCAATGGAGGAAAGAGGCAGCGAACATCGCATCTCATGAGAAGAAACATAAATAGTAATTTAGGAAATTCAAGGTCTAGCAAGCTAGAGTAATGCTAACTACAATAGTAATGGTTGCTCAGAGTGAATGCCATGCATTCTCATCAAGAAAGTAACACTTTAAAATCCCAAAGGAGAGAAGTAACATCTAGGCATAATTTCATTTAGGACACAGCAATCATATAAGCTTCAACACCTAAAATCATAACCCCATTTTAACCCAAATACTCAATCTACTGCAATACATAAAAGTTATAATCTCCTAAAAACAAGCATTTCATAAAGACATTTTAAAACCTTTCAATCTCATTTTCTTTCACACACATATCCAAGGAGACTAACAAAACTGAATACAACTGAAATCTACAGGCAGAATGAATACCCATTTCTTTGTGTTTGTACATGTCCATTTCTTTAAATTTTACATAATTTAATATTTAATGAAATCCTAGAATTCTGGACACTGGAATTAAGCAATGTTTAAATCCAAATGAAAAGGAAAATAAAATCTCCACAGAGAAAAAACAAATTCACCTACATTTGAGACTATATTACAAATAAAAAGCTCTAATTCCATATAAGTGAAAAACAAACCAACCAACCCCAAAACAAAACAAAGAAAGCTAGTAATTACAACCCTCCTTAAAACTGTCTAACTTTAGAATCAAATACCTAATTAGAACACCAGCATCCATGACCAATGCTCTGTCTCTATATTATTACAAAGGTAAGCATTTTGACTTTCCACCTCCAGATTATACTAATGCACATTTCTTTTTCTTAACATGTGTGCTCTTGTTGCATTCTGGAGTGTCAAATATAATTCTGACAAGTAAAGTTATACAGATAATTTGTGTGTATTGTTTATTTTTGACTTTAACCTCTTTAATTTCATTCTTTAACTTTTATTTCTTGAGTTCATAGGATCATGATCTAATCTTTCAAGCTCCTACTTATACCTACTAGTGGTGAATTATTTCCTTTCATCCCCAAATGACTCCATTAAATCAGAAAAGTTTGTTTTGAAATATTTAAGTAACCAAACCATTCTTGCTTATTTCTGATACCAGATACGGAAACACTTAAAAACATAATCATGGCATAAAATTCAGGAGTTAGAACACACTAACACTGTTTCCCCCCATAGGTTAGGACAAAAATTGGGTTCTAATAAAGGATAAACTGGGTGGGGAGTATGGGTATGGAATGATGGTTTACACAAATAGATGGGTCATAAAAAGTATAAAGGCAGAAAGGATCAGAATCTTAATTTGGGCAGATTAGCTAAAAAAAAGCATATATATATACATATATTCCACTTTTTATTCATATGCATCTCCATATATAAAAAGTATATATTATATATAAGGAATATATATGTCATTTGTAAAGAACATACATAAATACATATAATAGAGGTTGAGTATCCCTTATCCAAAATGCTTGGGATCAGAAGTATTTTGTATTTTTTCAGATTTTGGAATATTTGCATTATACTTACTGGTTGAGGATCCCTAATCAAAAATCCAAAATGATCCAATGAGCATTTCCCTTGAGCAATACGTCAGCACTCAAAGCTTCAAAGTTTGAATTTTCGGATTATGGATGCTCAATATGTAATATATACAATATAATGAACTGTATCTAATAAAGAGAGGGAGGAAAGATTATACCATGGATCAAAAAAGGCAGGCTGCACCAATGTTCATGTGATAGTAGTGCTTTTTGATAGTGAATGGCCTCCTCTGAACTTTCCCAAAGGTCACCTTAGGCTACCTTCTGGATTAGGGTTGATAGATTTAGCAAATTAAAAAACAGGATACCAGGTAAATCTGAATTTCAAATAAACAATGAATAATTTTTTTAGTGTATGTATGTCCCATGCAATATCTGGGACATATGAATACTTAAAAATTATTTGTTGTTTATCTGAAATTCAAATTTAACTAGGAGTCTTCTATTTTATCAAGCGACTCTATTTTTGATGTTTAGTAAGCGTTTGCCGTTTATTGAATCTAGCTCCTTCTCAGCAAATGACAATAGTATCAGAACTTGAAATTATAAGAGCCAAACTCCAAACAGGCTAACAGAGTAATACAATTTTAAAAAGTACAGATGCCGAATATCTACTTTCCTGGTTGCTAGTAGACAGAACAGAGACTTGGATTTAAATCAACAGCTGTCTGAACCAAGTCACTTAACTTTTCTCCAAGCCTAGAATTTCCCATGTTACTGAAAGGTTAAAAAAAAATAAAGCTGCTGGAAGAACTGAAGAAAATGTATGTAAAGCACTTTATACCACTCCTTCACTGGGAAATACTGACATTTGACATTACCTGAATATATTCTTGCAATTGTACAGTGTACATTCCATGGAATTCTCAATGAAATTAATTTTTATATTTGTATTATAGGCTTCCATTGAATTCCTAAGATCATATAAAGAATGACAAAAATTTTCACAAAACACTAAACAAGAAAAATCACATGTATTAAAATACCATAACAAATTCAGGATCATGCTATGGGCAATAAGCAAAATCATCCACTTCCACTGAGCAAAATTTCTTTTGGCTTACTGATTTAAGAATTCCATTTCTAAAAATTAAGTTTGGTTGTCTTCATCTTTCCAAACCATCAAAGGTTTAGCACTATGATCATTGAACTAGGACTTATTCTATTTTCTTTATTTTTAACTATCAATTTAGTTAAAATTTACTAATCTGTTTACTGTAACAATCTACAACCACAATTACAAACAGGTCAGGCAAATGTTGCTTTCAAGCAGATTACACTCATGGCAACATTTAAGTACTTTGATGTCAAATTAGTCCATGAATCAATGGTTAATGCCAAAGCATTATAAACACTTCTACAAACCAAGCACCACTCTACTTACCTAAACTTCTCACAAAGCTCCAAATTCACTTAAATATAATAAATATTTTAGTATTGGATCTCCTCTGGGTAACAATTTAAATTAGAACTAGTCTGCTTAACTTGCTTCTTTGCATTAGTCTAAATGCAGCAAGAAGCTCTCTTTTTTCAGGGAAAAAAAAGAGGTGCAGGAAAAAGTTAAGTAGGATACCGACAGGAAATTAAATAGTTCCATGTTTTGAAAATAAATTTCCCAAAGAAAAACATTCATATTAATAAGAAAATGTCAAAAATAAATTCCAGAGACAAAAATAAATTATGGAGTATTCACATCTTGATCAGCTAATGAATTAATGTGGACATGGCAAGCACCAATTAGATTTTTAAAAGACGCTGTTAATTAGTCCCAGGCTAAATAAGATATACTTTATTAATTTACTTGTTAAAAAATATTTAAGTACATATTAGGTAAAATAAGGCAAAAGAAAA
Source organism: Indri indri (assembly GCA_004363605.1). Classification (NCBI taxonomy): domain Eukaryota; kingdom Metazoa; phylum Chordata; class Mammalia; order Primates; family Indriidae; genus Indri; species Indri indri. The sequence goes on from RJWJ010000829.1 coordinate 67,498, forward strand.
CACGTATAAAGATTCTTGTAAACTATCTCACAGTAAGCACTTGGTAAATGCCTCTTGCCTGACTCTACTCAAGTACTGTGAGAAATTCAAATGTGAATATAATAGGTTCACAAACATCCACAATGGAGAGTTGAATGTTGAAAATATTCAAAGAAAACTACAAACCAAGTTCTTCGACTCAAAAGGTACAGGAAATTATATTCACTGGGAGGTGAAGCATCTAAACTGGGTCTTAAAACCTAAGTAGTATTTTGACACATGGAGATAGTCAAGAGAACTTCAACAATTAAAGCAAGAGCATGAAGGAAGGAAAGCACAGGGATGGTCACAGAGATGAAAAGAGTCCACTCAGGGGCAGGGTAGAGCAGGGTCTGTAAACCTTTTCTGTGATGGGCCAGCTAGGAAATACTTCAGTCCCTGTGGACTATACTGTCTCTGGTGCAACTACTTACTCCGTCCTTGCAGCACAAAAGAAGCCTTAAACAAAAGTAAGTGAATAAGTGTGGCTGTGCTCCATTAAAACTTTATTTATGGACACTAAAATTTGGATTTCAATTAATTTTCTCATGTCACAAAATATTATTCTTCTTTTGATTGTCCACACATTTTAACATGCAAAAAAATCCATTCTCAGCTCTCAGACCGTATATAAACAGGCAGAGGACTAGATTTGACCCGCAGGTGGTAGTTTGTCAGTTCCAGTTTGAGATCCCCGATAATCTGTAGCTAACTAATAAAAGTTTCTATATTTTCAATTTTTGTTACTTTGTCTATCAATGTTTGAACTTTTGATTAACTTTTTATTTCTCTACAACTGAATTTACTTTATTTTAAAAAATAGCAGTTCAGAAAATGATATACCTCAGGATTTCAACCACTTTTCAGTTATCCTTAATTTAATATGACTTTTTACATATCAGCAGACCCATTTTCCCTTGATTTATTAACTTTTAATAATCTTCCATTTTTTTCGCATTTATTTTTTATTTTTATGTATTCATGGGGTACATTGATACATTGCATTGTGGTGAAGTCAGGGCCTTCAGTGCGCACATCACTGAAGCAACGCACACTGTACCCACCAAGAGACCGCCCATCATCTACTCCCCCCCACCTCCCCACCCCTCCCAGTCTCCACTGTCCATCATTCCACACTCTGCTGCCATCTGTACACATTATTCAGCTGTCACTTATAAATGAGAACACAGAGTATTCGATTTTCTGTGTCTGAGTTGTTTCACTTAAGATAACGGCCCCCAGTTCCACCCATGTTGCTGTAAAAGATACGACTTCATTGTTTTTCACAGCTGAATGGTGCTGTGATAAACATACCAGTGCAGGTATCTTTTTTTATATATTGATTTCTTTTCCTTTGCATAGATATACAGAGAAGTGAGATTGCAGGGCTGTATGGTAGTTCTATTTTTATTTCTTTGAGAAATCTCTATATGGTTTTCTATAGAGGCTGCACTAATTTACATTCCCACCAACAGTGTATAAGAGTTCCCTTTTGTCCTCGTCCTTGTCAACATCTGTTATTTTTTGTCTTTTTAATATAGCCATTTTGACTGTAACTACTCTTAAGTATTTCACTATGATTCTATTGATAAAATCAAATTGAAGGTTTTTTTTTTAAACCTTGACTATTAGGAAAATTGTCACACTGTTTAACAGATCTTATATATCACTTGCCTTTCACAAATCTTTGCATGAAAAACAACTCTGTCACTTTAGAAATAAATTTGTTGTCGGGGGTTTCCACTGGGATAATGAAAAAGTTTTGGAACTAGATAGCAATGATTTTTATGCTATATGTATTTTTCCACAATAAAAGAATAAATTGATAAAGAAAATTCAGGGAATAGAGAAAAAATCTGTTCACTTGCAAATAATAAATATAATTGATCTTCTCAATAAATATTTATGGAGTACCTGCTATAGGTCAGGCACATATTTGAAACATAAAAATAATTTTTAAAAAACCCACTCACCTTCAAAGCTAAGGAGCTAATGTACCTAGACTTTATATTTTACTCTTTATCTTGTAATAAGAGAATCTAATTTGGGGCCCTAGTAATGATACTGTAAAATATATAAAATATGATACTATAAAATATGTAAAAATATTTACATTATCCACAGATTGCCTAAGTACAACTATTAGCTGTTTGAAAAAACAAAAACGAAAAAGAAGCAAGGATGTATCTGTTTATAGCAAATGATTCATTTTTAGTAAATAAAATACTTAATGCAACACAAAAGTCCTCCTAGGTGAAAAGATGTTAACAGTGATGGTGATAATTTTAATAACAGCTGTTAACATTGATTATGTGTTCACCGAGCCAGATGCTGTTCTTTATACTTCACATATAACAATTCACACAACTCTATGAGGCAGAAGATACTATTCTCATTTTACAGATGAGGAAACTGAGACAGTGCAGTTAAATAATTTGTCCAAACTTAATAAGCTAGAAGGAGCCAAAACTATGCCAGAAACCTAGGAAGTGTGGCTTCAGAGCTTGAACTCTTAACCACTACTCTGTTATAACACAAAAAGCTATATGTAAGACAGAAGGTGACAGCTTTACAAATGGGATCCAAACCCCTTTAGTTGTCAACTGGGGAACTTTACATATAATTTCAAGTACAGTAAGGTTCAGTATCTAATCATACTACAAACATTTTACATTATTTAGTGACAAGGCTAATATTTACTAGTCAACAGATGGTTGAAAGCTATCTTAAAATGATACATGAGTATAATTTTGAAAATTTGAAAATGTGACAGTTCAGTGTCATGAATATCTTAAGTAGGCATGAGCTGTTGAGTGGCAGAAAAAAAGAACACTGTTGTACATTAGCGTTTAAACCAGTGATTCTCACCTAGGAGGACTTTTGTGTTGCATTAAGTATTTCATTTACTAAAAATGAATCATTTGCTATAAACAGATACATCCTTGCTTCTTTTTCGTTTTTGTTTTTTCAAACAGCTAATAGTTGTACTTAGGCAATCTGTGGATAATGTAAATATTTTTACATATTTTATAGTATCATATTTTATATATTTTACAGTATCATTAATTACTAGGGCCCCAAATTAGATTCTCTTATTGCGGTTCCCTAGCCAACAACATCAGCCATGAGTCCAGCTCTTGGCTTAAAACATACGTGTTATTTTTCAGGCCTGACTATAGGCAATTACAGTGGCTTTACCCAGCAGGCTTCGTGGGGAAAGCTGCCCTCCCCACACCAGAACTGGTGGCTCTGCAGTGCCCAGCCAATGCACTGCAGGCTCTGAGGAAGGTGCAGTCAGGGACTCAGGCCCACCTGGCCTATCACACTCTGTCACATATTTACACGGCTAGCCCAGGCACCTTTGTTCCTAGGTTTCTTTATCTGAGACTTTGAGCAAAGGTCTTCTTCAGGGTCCTCTGCTGAGGCCTCCTGGGTGGCAGTGGAAGGCAAGGGGAACCCTGAATACACTTTTCCCCACTATTCAGTACTTTTCCACTACTTTGTCTTCCCCTCTCTTTTCCCACCCCCAGCCCAGCCTGAGCCTCTCATTTAGGGCCCCCTCAACAGTGAGACATGCCCTCCACATCTATGCTGACCATCAACAAGTGTGCCCTTCCATGAGGAAAAATGGAACAGAGGGTGTCAGTGCTTCCTGCAGTTTTAGCCTCTTGCTAATACTGTAGCATTAAGTGATTAAAGGCTTACATCCATAATTTTTGACTTCTTGCTTTAATAGGCTACTTGGCAGCTCAATGCCTTTGCTCTGTACAAGCTCAGCTGAGCTTCTAACAAGCATCGTCTGGTAACTAGTGAACAATGTAAAACTCAGCCCATATCCCACTTGTATTGAATAAGAAAGTCTGGGGGTGTGGCCCAGCAATCTGTGCTTTAACAAGCTCTCCAGGTGATTCTGATCAACACTAAACTTTGAGAACACTACTTTAGAGAAATCCTCTCCTCTCTTCCAGGTAAATAAATGATTTCTAGCTATCTGTCCAGTCATTTTCTAAAAGCACCTATGAGAGGAATGACCAACCAAATTCACAGCTCAGAAACTTCTGAAAGAAATAATCTAAGATATGTTTCTGCTCTCTTTATATGTCATACTCCCAAAATTTTTAGGATCCCTGTTTTTATTCCTTTTAGCAAATAACATAAATTCTTTATTTTTAAATTTATATCATCATATTTTCACTCATAACATTTCAAAAGAAAACATTGTTTACAACTATACCTAAAATATGTACACAAATTGTCTTAAATGAAACAGATGGACAAAACTAAAAATACTTAATCTTTTGGTGTCAAATTAAACAGTGGCATTAAATAACTTGTATTTTTTTCCTGAAAACAAAGCAATTATAAATATGCTCCCCTTCAGCTTTCTACCATGGTCTGAGCTTAATCTCAATGAATCAACCCACACTGTATCCACTACCCACCCCTTAGTCACCATCTTGGTTATCAGATCAACTGCTGCAGCATCACAGTGCTTGTGCTCAAATAATCCTGATTTTACTTAGTAATGTCTCCAAAGCACTAGAGTAGTGATGCTGGAATATTGTCATAATTGCTCTATTATTATTGTTGTCAATATCTTCTATGCCTAACTTATAAATTAAACTTTATCATAGTTATGTCTATATAGGAAAAAGCATAGTATATATCAGGTTTGGTACATCCACAGTTTCAGGTATCCACTGGGGATCTTGGAATGTATACCCTATGAATAAGGGGGGGCTGCTGTAGTTTTTTAGTTTTGAGTTAAAAAAGCAAACTGCAGACCAGCCTGGGCAACATAGCAAGACCCTGACTCTACAAAAAAATTTTTTTTTCAATTAGCTGTGCATGGCCACACATGCCTATAGCCCTAACTACTCAAGAGGCTGAGGCAGGAGGATCGCTTGAGCCAAGGAGTGTGAGGTTACAACAAGCTAAGATTGTACAACTGCACTCCAAACTGGGTGACAAAGCGAAATCCTGTCTCAAAAAAAAAAAAAAAAAAGGCAAACTGTAGAAGAATACGTATAGTTTACCACCATTTATGTAAAGTTTGAAAACATTCAACTTGCTAAATATTGTTTAGGGATATAGGGATATATACACACACACACACACACACACACATACATGTTGACCTTGAACAACATGAGGGTTAGGGGTGCTGACCCCATGCACAGTTGGAAATCCATGTATAAGTCTTGACTCCCCTAAAACTTAACTACTTATAGCCCACTGTTGACCAGAAGCCTTACTGGTAACAGTCAATTATCACATATGTTGTATGTTATATGTATCATATATTGTATTCTTAAAGTAAGCTAGAGAAAAGAAAATGTTATTAAGAAAATTATAAGGAAGAGAAACTATATTGTCTATTCATTAAGTGGAAGTGGATCATCATAAAGGTCTTCATCCTCATCATCTTCACATTGAGTGGGCCGAGGAGGAGGAAGAGGAGGGCTTGGTCTTGCTGTCTCAGGGATGGCAGAGGTAAAAGAAAATCTGCATATCAAGTGGTACAAACCTGCACTGTTCGAGGGTCAATTGTGTAAAGATGTACACAGGAATGATAAGCATGAACTTCAAAATAGTGGTTACTTCAGATGGTACCAGAGAGGAGCACACAGAAGGATTCCATTATATTTGAATGTTCACTTCTTAAGCTCAGTTGTGGATATGTGTATATTTATCATATTATACTCTATAGTTTATGAGTTTTTAGAGACCTAACAACATGATATAAATGGTATTAAGTAGCATGTATTTCTCAACTTGCTTTTCTCACTCCACATTATGTTTTTGATATTGTATCCTTTTTGATGCTTTATGGTATTCCATTGTATGTAATACCCTATATGGATGGGACATTTCTATTATTAGAGTTATGTAGTTATATAAGTTATTCATAGCAGAATCATGTAATGTACTTTAATCTTTATTCTTCCTTTCCTACATAAGCTTCCAACTCCAGAGCTCATAGCTGTCTTCTTTCTTTGTTTAGTTTTCTATGTACCCCAAACTCTTCCCAGTTTTATAAATCTTCTCTCAGCGGATTTAAATACTTTCAATATTCTATCAATTTGATCTTTTCGAAAAAAATCTCCCCAGATCCTTCTGACTTCTGATCTAAACTGCTTGCTCAATAGGCCATTTATTTAGCTGTCACGCTGGGCTTTTCCTTTCCCCCATCCAGTGGGTTCCTTCTACCTCTCTCATGGCAGATTTCCTAATTCCTGTATCTTATGTCCTCCTCTTGTTTTGTCTCTTATTTTGGGTGGTGAATATACTATCACAGCTTCTTGAGAAAGGGTCAATGAAGCCCTACCTTGTATGCCTAAAAATGTCTTTAATCTATGTTCATAATTGGTCATTTTGCTGGGTATAAAATTCTAGATTGGAAATAATTTTCCCTCAGATATTTGAAGGTATTGTTCCATTGTCTCCTGCCTTCCAGTTGTCTGTTGAGAAGAGTAAAACCTATTTTTTCTCTCTGGAAGCCTGTAGGATCTTTTATTTGTTTCTAGGGTTCCATAATTACTCAATAATGTTTTGGTATCTATTTTCATCCAATATGCTGGATACTTGACGTGCCCTTTCATTTGGAAACTCATGTCCTCCATACCCCAAAACATCCTTGATGGATTTCCTTTACTTTCTGCCCTCTATTTTTCCCATTTTTATCTCATTCTAGAACTCCTCTTATTCAAGTGTTATACCTCTTGAACTGAGTCTTTATTATTTTTTCCCTTTTTTCTCTATTAATTTAATTGAGTTAATAACAGGCAATAAAGTACACAAAACTCATGTATATAGCTCCGAGAATTTTTACATGTGTATACACTTGGAGGACCACCCCCATACCAATACACCTTCCTGTATTATACCCATTCGGGACAGGCAGCCACTGTTATGGCCTAGGACCACAGTTTTGTCTGTTCTTGAACTTCATATAAATGGAAGCATGTGTTTCTTTGTGAATAGTTCCTTCACTCAGTAATTGTTTTCACATTCACCCATGTTGTTGTGTATACCAAGGTTATTCTTTTTATTGCTATTAGTTCTCTGAGTTTATTGTCTATCCTATTTCCTATCTCTCTGCATTTTTGTTCATTTTCTGAGAGATATCCTCGACTTCATTTCTAACCCTTTATTCAATTTAAAAAATTTTTTGGTCTTTAAAATTTTTCCACAAGTTGATTTTAATTCCCTGAATGTTCCTACTTATAGGAACACATATAAGAATGTGTCAAAATCTTGGTTTTGTTTCATTTCCTATTATCTCTCAAGATACTAATTTTAGTTTAGCTTCCTCTTTTTCCCTATTCTCTACATAGTATCTGTGTTCTCCAAGTTACTTTTATCTCGTTTTGATCTTTTTTTAAAAATGTCAAATGCTTTCTTCCAATGCCTAATGATCTATCACTGTCTGTTCATATTTAAGAGTAGGTCATCAAAAAGCTAAGTGGAAGGTCAGTAGAATGTAGGGGGCTTGTTGACAGTGGTGTTCATTGAAGGATGATCTGACAGAGCCATTTCCTTGGGAAGCTCCCAAGGAATGTGTAAGTTTTTCTTTCTTGGACTAAGATTTGCTGGAGAAAACTCTTCTAGTCTCTTGCTCAATGATATATGCCTGATTATCAGTATGCTAAGAGCTAACTGGAGATTGAAGTTTCAACATTCAATACACAAAAATTTCATTTACTATCTCTGATTTCAATCTAGTATTCGTCTCCCTTTCCACTTTCTACTGTTTTGTGATGTCCACAGTCCTGGCACCCTTATTTTACCTCTACAGTATATATACCTATAGTCTTCTGCCAAGTAGGAGAGGCACTGTAGCCCAGCTGTATGGTGAGGAAGATGGATCCCGGAAACCAATGCTGCTTAAATAGACTTTAAAATAAATTCTCCTGTTTATAGCCCCATTTTAACCCCTACTTCCTGAAGTCCCTCATGTTTCCAATTTCTAAGTACTATGAGACGCTAGTATGTAATCAGGTTTTTGTCATTTCTCCCCACTGCAAACTTGCAATTGAACTTTCTCAGGTCTACGTTAGTTAGAACTTACCCATCTGCCTTCCAGCTTCAAATTTTATAACTTTTCTCCTCTCCCATTTTCTTTGCCCTTGTGAGTTTATTTATTTAAAAACTCCTTTACTTTTCTTTTAGAGGGGCTGTGGGAAAGATATGAGCTATCTGCATGTGTTTAATCTGCTATGTCTAACCAGAAGTCTTTATTACTTTTTTGCTATATTTGAAAAAAGACAATAAAATTCACAAAGCAAGAAATCTAATTTCTAAATTTAGATTGTAGCTGCCCCTTTCCAAATGTAGTTCTCTGCAAGCTTTTTCTATCAAATTACAAGCCACAGAAAAGTAAAAAATTCAAATCAACCGTTTATTGCCTCTAAATAAAATCAATAAACTCACATGACAGATATTTTACCATAATTTAAAATGAACAGATATTTTATAATAACTTAGAATAGGAATAAATAATCTGCTAAATTCCAATACATCCAATGAAAATATTTTTCTTTTATTACTGTGTTTTAATCAAATTAATTTCTTCAGCCAATAATATCAAGTTATTTTCTATGGAATATATATTTTATTAGCCACTATCATAATTCATTGCTATATTTCACGTTATATATAGAACATCTAAGATCTTTAATAAGGCATTTTAGTTATCAACTCAGTATTTTCCTGAGAATAAAACATTTTTTAAATCAGATGGATAGTGGATAAGGAAGGCTAATTCACATGGTATTCACATAATTCACATGCCATTTTAATTTTAAATACTAAGTTTATCTCAACATACTGATATTATAAAATATTTATCAGAGTTTTGAACAATGAATGTTTTAAAAAACAATATAAATAATCAAATGTGAAGCAGAGTTACTTTGTGTTCTTTCTGGTGATAAAGTAAAAACTATTGATAGTTTAAATAATATATTTGATGCTGTTAAATAATCCTTATAATAAACCAATTTTGTTCCTAATAATTAAAATTCACTCTGCATCAGTTGCTATGGCAGCACAACTTCACTGAACAATAAATTCTTCAAGTTCTGTCATGAAGGATATTGCTGGCCAGAGTCTTTATTTTGAGGATAGAGAGCTAAATATATAAATTTTCAGTTCATAAATGTCTAATCAATACTTGGAATTGCTTTGCAATTTATAGTAAGAGTTTTGCTCTCAGAATCCTGGGGACTGAAGCTTTTTATTTGGCTTTCATTTCCTTATCCCTTTAATAAATGAAAACATTCCTGATAAGAACCATTTCAGCAGGACTCACCTCAGGCAGATTGGCTACAACTATAAATAGTAAAATCTGCCATCTGCCTTTCTATTCTTGTGCTGAATGCAGTGCTGGCATTGTGTTCACACTTCACTGGTGCCAGGCCTGATACTGTATAGCCAGTAACAACAGAAAATAATAGTGCAAGACAGAGATAATGAGGTGAAGAACAGAAATGGTACCACTATAATTAACTGCTGTTTTGATATTCACCACAATAAAGCATACACAATGGTGCTGAGAGCCTAAAGTCACATTTCATCTCAGCCTCATAAATGAGTTTGAAATCAAACTATTGGTGAAGTCCAATGATTTTACATCATCAACAATTAATTAAAATGTAAAGAATCCAAGCAGTTAGCAATACATGTTTGTCACATTAGCAAGAGACTCAACAGATGTACCATGTATTCTTTATTCTAATGGCATTTGATGCGGCATTTCTTTCTATAATCGTGGGTATTTTCCTGCTCTGTTTTGAAGAGACAAGCTTGCTATAACACTTCCATAATCAGCAGGGATGAAAAAGCCCTTTTGCTGTACCTGACCATTCTCCACTCTCTTAGTTTTGGCTCTTTTAAATATTTACTTTAATCTTTTTATTTACACTTTTGTACATTTTATAACAAGAGTGCAATAGCGTATGTATGTGACTCATTAATATATACATGTATAAGTGCAGGATGTGTGTGTGTGTGTATATATATAAAAAAATAAACTCATAAAAATTGTAAATGTATGCTCAAATATATTTTACTAAAAAGTTAGCATTCAAAAAAGCTTAGACACCAGCCAATTGTAGCTCAGATCTGAGACGAATGTCTGAGGTCCCTATTGTTACCCAGTCTAAGGTTTAATGCCTCCAATTTCTTGTCTGGACATGGATGTAAAAGCAGAAGGGGAATGCTACTGAATTTGAACCTCCCTTTTCAAAGAGAAAGAAGAAAGAAAAACAGGTTAAAGAAAAAATCCCACTGGTGCACATAACTGTGAAAAACCAAACATAGCAATCAGGACTCCTTAGCACTGGAGCACTGCTATGGTCAGAATGTTTGAGTCCTCCCAAAATCCACATGTTGAAACCTAATCACCGAAGTAATGAAAGTAGGAGATGGAGCTTTGGGGAGGTGATTAGATCATAAGGGCAGAGGCCTCATGAATGGGATTAGTGCCCTTATAAAAAAGACTCCAGAGAGATGCCTTGACCCTTTCACTGTGTGAGGACACCGCGAGAAGGTACCATCTGTGAATCAAAACACAGGCCCTCGCCAGACACTAAAGTTTGAATATTGTCTTTATACATCCAAGTGGGTCATGGCACATACCCCCTGGGTACCTTTACCTCACTTTGGAGATCCAACCAGTTGTGGCTTAAACCACAAAAGAAACGGGTAAGGAGATGGTATCTTGAGAGGGATGCTTAAGGTTAAGGGAGGTTATTTTGTTTGTTTGTTTGCTTGCCAGGGGAAGAATCTATGTAGGGAATCAGAGATGGAAGAGATTGTCCGTATAACTGATAGAGTAGAAGGTAGACAGGGATAAGGGAGGAGGCACATGGGCAGGGGGTTTACGCTGAAAAATAGGAAGGACAATTTCTAAATAGCCAGTAAGAGAGAGAATGTATGATGATTTAAGGCAGGTTTGAAGTGAAGAAGTAGGAAGTTGAGAGAATTTCAGCTTTTCAGTAAAGAGTTGGTGTGATGGGGTTTGGAGTTGAAGGGAGTAGAAAAGGTTTAAAATGGGAAATGTGAGTTTGATTGGGAGAACTAAAGAAAAGACTGCAAGGATTACTTAGCAAAACCCTTACTAAAGTTAGATATGCATTTATTTTAGGCCCCGGAAGCATGGTTTGGTGACTTCTTAGCATCCTAGAGATGAGAGTAAAGAAACTAAGACAAAAAAGAAAGAAAATAGACTAGAAAACACCCAAGGTTGGAAATTAGCAAGTTTTGTATAGCAGAATTTCAAGAGGAGAAGGAATATAGTATGCTGTTGATGGCGTATGTGAAATGGTTGCAAATGGGGCCGGATAGAAGAAGAGCGAGAGAAACCAAAAGGGTTTTGATGAATTCATGGGAGATTATGATGGGTATTTACTAGAAGGTGGAATAAGATAGAGGAAATGGAGCTGAGAAGTATAGTGTTCAGAGTCTGGGTTATGCAGCAGTTCGTAGTTACCTGGATGGTAGTGATGATGGATCATTGAAGTGGGTGCAAATGAAGGTCACTGAAGTTCAGGAATGTGGCCATTAAGGTTGCCTTTGAGGAAAAGGAATAGGGCAGAGGCTAACATTTAAACCATTAATCAAAGACGAAATAGTGCAGAGAGGAAGGTTATGATGACGGGAATAGATTATTAGAAGTTTACGGGTATGACTTGAAAAGGGAGAGAAGTTGGTGAAACAGTGGTCTGTAATAGGAAAAGAGTGTCCGGGCTGGTCAATATACTCCCTCCATTGGCACTGGCAGAATTCTGCCCTGTGCTGTGTCCCCTTGTGCCAGGGCACCTCTGAGTTTCAGTGAAAAGACCCACAATCACTTCACTCTCCCTCCCTGCGCACACAGATTCTCTCTGCACTCTGCATGCTGGTGCAGCACTGTGGAGGGCTGGGGGAAGGGTTGCTTAGGCAAAGCAAGACTGGGTTTTCTGCTCTCTTCAGTGCCACTTCCCTTGCTATAATGTTACAACCAGGTAGGATGATTTCACCTGATTTTTGGTTCTTCTGAAGGTGCTTACTTGCATGGATAGTTGTTGAACTCCATGTTTGTGCACAGGGATGGAGGTTTCTATTTGGCCATCTTGCCCTAGCCCCTTCCTTTTTTCTAATAATAATAATTACCATTACGCCTAAATATCCAAATGCTTATGTCACTATTTCTTGATTTATTCATTTTAGATTTTGCCTATAGGTTCCTGCTCTCATAACCGAACCTTCATCTTTAAATGGATAGCAGAATTTGCCGTTACCACTTAGTAGTTTTCAAGATCCTTTCCTCCTTTGACTTTCATGACACTGTGTGTCATCCCAAAATAAATTACACACTCGTACAACTGTACAACTTATTTTATTAGTTTGGCTTTATGATTTTTCATATGAATAGTACTTCAAATATATTCTCCTTGTTACATATCTAACAAAAATCTATTATTTGTACTATACATTTTATTTATTTTTATTATTATCATTTTTTTAGAGACAGGGTCTTGCTCTATTGCCCAGGCTAGAGTGACTAGAGTACAGTGGTGTCATCATAGTTTACTGCAACCTCTAACCCCTAGGCTCAGGTGACCCTCCTGCCTTACTCTCCTGAATAGCTGGGACTATAGGTGTGTACCACCATGCCTGGCTAATTTTTAAAACTTTTTATAGAGACAAGGTCTCTCTATGTTGCCCAGGCTAGTCGAACTCCTGGCCTCAAGCAATCCTCCTGCCTCGGACTCCCAAAGTGCCAGGATTACAGACGTAAGCCCCTGTGCCTGGTCCTATACTACCCATTTTAGATAAAGGATTCTACTTAAATAAATAAAATTAATAATTTTAGATAATTTCAGTATATGAGAAGTTCCACATTAAGATAGGTAAATTGTGAATAAATGTTAAGTTTTTAAAATATTTGCTATAGTAGTCATGTTAGTAATATGGTTTAGCCTATAATAGTAATAATTAACAATAGCTACTGGGCTCAAAGTTTATTTATTTAACTAGCATATAATCTACTGAATGTAGACATTATATTTCAAACCAGATAAAAGTAAATAATAATTAAAATTATATTGAAAGATATTATTGAGGGATGCTATACAATCAATGTTTTAAAAGTACTTAATGGAAAAAAATAAAAGTACTTAATGGATGTTATATGGGCCTTATATGAATGATTAAAATTTAAATAAAAGCATAATTTTGTTATAATAACAACTGTCATGAAGTCTTTCCTTAATGCATATGTATGACCGACCCTCAAGTATGATAGTGCTATGACAGGAACTCATTCTCAAGGAGAACTGAGGCTACCAGAAAAGCTTGATTCCATGGCATTACAGCACTACAGCAGTATAGATGAAGACTGCAAGCAGGAGCTAGAAAATCTGTATATGCATTTATGTATTTAAAATGTAACTATCCTGAATAACATATAGTTTATTGATACATATGTACATTCTTCATCTCTGAGCAGAAAAATCTAACCTAAAGCAATGTCTTCAGCATTTTGGGCTCCAGAAAAAGTGTACATTTAACGCCACTGTCGTAGAGGTCCCCCAATGCACCAGGTGAGCCATAGACCCAGAATATAAAAATTCTGATTTACCTGGCTACCTCATTCTAAATTCTTGGCCTGCTGCCCATGTGCAAATTTAAAGATTAGAGAAAGACTAAAGGCTAACAGTGTGGTCATTATGCTCTAAAAACATGTCTTTTTATACATGGCAAGACAGTGAATTTCAGTTATTAGAGCATAACATATAAATCCTAGCATGGTCTTATAGCACCAACTTAAGCATTGACTTCTTATGTATACATTTATCCTCCTTATGTTTCTGTTTTAGAGTAAAATAGGCTAAAACACTTACCACCATACATTTCAGAAATTATGTGTCAGTTGGCAAACAGATAACAAAAACATGTTTCCTGGAAGCCAGTGACTAGAGCAGAAGCCATAAAAGTGGTTAATACTACCACTACCACTATCCCTAAGAATAATGTCAGTTATTAGCGATTACCATGAATAGAATACTAAGCCAGAAATGTTGTATCTCAAATGGTCTTAGCTTCTCATAAGCCAACTAAATATAATGAAGAAACTGTTTGTTTTTCCTAACTAATTAGAAATAAGATTAGTTTACTGTTCATTAAAAATAATCCAATTTGAGATGATGGATATGCTGATTGCCCTGATCTGATCACCATACATTATACCTTATACACTATACATTAGATATATCAAAACATCATTATGTACCCTATGAACATGTACAATTATTATTTGTTAATTTAAAAAAAGAGATAACAAAAAAATAATCTAAAACACTTCACAACATGATTAATTTTATAAAGAAGTTCCACACTATTAGAAAGCCCACCAGTAGGAAATTTAACCATAGGACTTAACTTGATGGAGAGTCAGAAAATTTAATCAAATGAAAGAAGCATGCTCATTATACCTACAATTACTCCAGTAACCACGAAAAAAAAAAAAAAGCATGAAATTTTAATTTCTCTTAGGTAGAAATTGTGGCTTAATTTATTTTAGTTCCTGTGTCCTAAATTTGTGCTTTTTAAAGCAAGCTTACTTAATTATAAACATTTAGCATCCTGTATGAGCCTCCTGGATTTTTTTATAACCAAAGAAAATTACACACTTATCAGCACCTACGTTTCACTGAAAATATACATCTCTGCTGAAGTGTTTGGTTGGTAAAGAAGCAGATCCCATCCTTCTTAATCTGTAGCCCTGTGTACCTTTAAATACATATATTTCTTGACTTAATACGTAAAATCTAAGCTGTCCTTTGTCTATCACATTTTTTGATAGAACTAAAGTTATGTGGTTGGCTTTTAGTGGTCTTCTAAATATCTACTCAAATAAGAAATGCTTTCTCATGTTAGGAATCTGGAGTCTCCCATCTCAGGTCTTGATTCCTTAAGAAATATGACTACTAGTTAAAACTTCAAAGTTTTGTACTCACATTGTCTTCGTGTCTCGGCTTCTTCTTCTTGCCTAAAGTTTTGGTCATTTATGTAGTAAGAAAATGCATGCGGATATAGAACATGGGGGATAGTTTTATTGGGGCTTGACAATTAACCAAATTAGTGTAACCTTGAAAATCAACTAATTAGTATACTGAATTAGTATCTTAGGATACATGGTCTGTTTAGCTATAACAAGTTTTATATTTAATACATGGCTCTTTTATTAAATTTCTTTGTGACATGCAATCAAAAATATGGTATTGTAAAGTCATGGAGAGATCCTTTATCCATTTAAAGAGTAGTTCTATTAAAATCAGTATGTTTCCTCCTTCACCACATATCTGAGTTGTGAAGACACCTGACCTTGGGGTGGGGTACTGTTTGTTTATACTTACTCAATGACAAAGCAAAGCTAAGAGAAGCCACAAGGAGCTCTCCTCAAAATGGAACCAATCTCTGAAACCATTATCCAAGTTGCCTTTGCAACTTTTTTATGCCTTCTCAGTTAAGGATTATTTGATTGAAAGGAAAAGAATCCGCTAAAGTTAGTGTAAGCTAACAAAATTTACTGAGACGATATAGGACTCTTACTCAGAACCTAAAGTCAAAAAGGAATAGCTGAGTCACGTTAAAGACATCTTCCAATTCCTTCTTTTATTCATTTACTTGTCCATTCATTCAGCAAATATTTACTGAGTACCTGCTTTGTGGCACATACTGCTTTTAGTTGCTGGGGATAAAACAGTAAACAAAACAGATTAAAAGAAAACCACTGCCCTCATAAAGCTTACATATTAATATGAAAAAGACATAAAGATGGACAAGAATGCAACATATTTGAGGGAAAAAATCCATTCCATTTGTAAAAGGAGGTTAAAGAGCTAGATTGGGAGCAGGGCTTGCAAATGAGGCTGAAAATTCTGGTCTTAGGTTAAGAGGCAGTGAAGGCCCAGTGGAAGTTTTTAAACAAGGTAATGGCATCCTGAGGCCAGTTCCTAAGGAAGCAGATACATGAAGATAAGCAGATACACAGAGGGTGGAACGGACTGGAGGAAGAAGCACACACAAAGATCAATAGCAACAACTGCTGTATTCCTGGTGAGAGGATGTGTGGGTCTGAACCTTAGCAACGGGCGGTGAGAATGGAATGAAGATAAATTCGATGATGCTATCTAAGTGCAACGGACATGATTTTGGTTGGCCATGTAAAATTGTGAAAATTATCAAAAGAGACTGATGGTGTTACGAACTGAAAAGTGAAGGCTATGTGTAGAGGAGGTGAGATGGTTAGAGAAAATAGACAATGATTCTTGATTATGAAATGATTTAGTTTAAGATGTCATTACATTTCAAGTCTAGAAATCCAGGCAACAGCTGGAAATGCAGTTTTGGAGTCCAGGAGACTTGAAGACGAGAAATATATGCTTGTGAATCATTGCACAGAGAGTAGTGGTGGAAGTAAAGGATTTCCAAGGCATGGATTAGAGGGGAAAAAAGAAAAAGGCTGAAGAGGCTCACTGAAGGATGCTTATATTTAAGGTCTGGGGGCAAAAGGGTAACAAATAATTTGTCAGAAAGTTAAGAAGAGCATAAAAAATCCAGCAATCTCAATTTACGTTACCATAATGCATTCTTGTATATTACCCGAGGGAGAGGGAAGAAAGAGGAGAAGGTAGGGGTCCAGGGATTATGTATATAAATATATACAAAATTGAAACAAGATAAAAAAGAGGCAAGATGAATGTTTTTAATTCATAAGCTGTTATGTTAGTAGACCACATGCATTTCCCTTCAGCAAGGATATAGAATAAGGTATTATAATTTATCTCACTCAGCAGTACCCACTGGGCTAGTTTTGATTACATAGAGATTTCTAGGCTAGTGTTCATTATTTTGAACTTAAGGCATCAAACTTAAAATAAAGAAAGGGTATCTAAGCAAAAGGTTTTCATCATTATTCTTCAGGGCTTAATTACCTTACTCCAACACTATCTGAGACTGGCTATTTTTACTCAGAGATCTTCTAGCCAAAGATGCTCTAATTACCCTGCCCTGAATAGACTCTGTTCATCCCTATTTATATAGTGCTCTGAACATTTAAAATTTGCCAGTAGTTTTTAAAAGATGGCATAATACATCACTCCAATTTAATTAAACACAAAATGCAAATGTGCTTTTTTTTCATTTCTAACAAAATGAACACAACTAAACAGGACTTGCATATTATACAGAAATAACAAAATAGGCATTGTTTGTATATCAGAGTCACCATTCATTAATAACATAATGGGTATAATATCATTATTTCCAGGATGAGAAGAAAATAAGTTTTCAAATAAAAACATGTGGCATTTGTTCAGCAAGGACAATCATTTCCCTGAGATACCCTTGACATGTGTCTCACAGATATATTACTATGAATAATTTTTCTGCGGAATGATCCTGTAACAATTTCTCTAGCACTCCCAGGAGAAAACATCTCTCTCAAATAGAGATGAATACACAATTGCAAATGACATGCCAATTCATCAAATGTCATCAGATCTTAACCACCTTTTCTCAGGCTGTGGTGCCATTTAGCTAAAAAGCAATCAAGACTCTTTTGAACAGAACATGGTAGCAATGATAAAAAAAAAAAAAAAAACTAAATCAGTAAGAAAATAACCCTCAAATTCAATAGCAAAGTAAATTGCATAACTGTATTGGTTCAGAGAAAAAGCACAAGACTGTGAAACAAAAGTATATATTTACTAAATACATATCTGAGACATATTAAAAGCCCACTGTATAAAACCTCCTTAAAAAGATGTTCTCTGTTAGAGTGGCAGAATTTAGGAAAAATAGTAATAAATAGATAAGGGGTCTCAGGCCTTGTTTTAAACAACAAGCGGCTGGAATCATATGTAAGGAAGCTAAGCATTCCTTTCCAAGAGTGAACATCAGGGTCTTTATTATAACATCCCTTAGCACAACCATACATATTGAAATCAGGAAAAAGAAATGCTTCTATTTATTCAAATTATCATAATACTCATACAGATTTTTTTGTTCACTTGCAAATTTCAGACTCTTGAAAAGCAGCTAAAACATGCTATTTCACAGGTAGTAAAAAATCTATTAATAATAAAGCATGCCTTTACTGGGCACCTACTAAGTACAAGATACTACACAGGATACAAAACTGAATAATCTGTGGTTTCCACATTTAAAAAACTCATGTGAAAAGATGACTCTATTTGGTCAATATAAAATATACTATATAAAATATAATTAATAGTAAATCAAAATTCAGTACCATTTTTTTAATCTGCCATCAAGTTTTAGGGTTTATTGACCTCCAGGAACACTCTCATCTGATCCACTTTGAGCCCATTCCTTACTATTTTTATTTTTTCTCCTCTGGTCTTTTTACAATTATAATCACTGGAAGAGTATACCAAGATAGAAAATCGGTTTTGTCTTGTTTTGTTTTCTTTTCTTTCTTCCTTTTTTTTGAAGACAGAGTTCAGTGGCATCATCATAGCTCACTGCAACCTCAAACTCCTAGGCTCAAGCGATCCTCCTGCCTCAGCCTCCTGAGCAGCGGGGATTACAGGCATGCGCCACTACACCTGGTTCATTTTTCTATTTTTTGCAGAGACGGGGTCTCACTCTCTCTCTCAGGCTGGTCTCAAACTCCTCACCTCAAAGCCATCCTACCGCCTCGGCCTGCCCAAGTGCTAGGATTACAGGCGTGAGCCACGCACCCGGCCCCTCTCGTTTTTTGTTTTGTTTTTTTTTTTCTTTAACTTGTTAGCAGTTATGGTAAACACTAGTTGCTGCATGGCAGTTTTGACTGATATCACTAAAATAAGTGATGGAGGTTATCTGTATCAATTACCTAGTATAGATAGTTGTTCCCTAAAAGCAGATCATAAAAATTGATAGTGTAGGTAATAGGGTGTAGGAAGAACAGCGGTTCCCAACAGTTTTGGCACCAGGGACCGTTTCACGGAAGACGATTTTTCCACAGGATGGTGGGGGAGAGGACCGGGCTCAGGGGGCGATGCGAGCAGCGACGGGGAGCGGCTGGACAAACGATGAAGCTTCCCTGGCTCCCCTGCCACTCACGGCCTGCTGCGCGCCACCGCCCCACCCCCTTCCTAAGTTTCATGGAAGACAATTTTTCCAGGGACAGGGTGGGGGTGGGGGTGGGGGGTGGTAGAGGTCTGTGGCCCAGTCCCTAGCAGCCCCAGCCTTGGGGTTGGGGATCACAGTGTTAGAAGGTATCAGTACTTTTCTATATATATGTATATTTGATATCTCGGATACTTTCTTTTAAAATACAGTATTTGCTGAATTATGCATATCTTCAGTAATATAATGGAAGCATCAGTATAACAAGGCAATACCCCATTAACAAGCATAATTCTGACAGCTACCTTTTATTTTCACTTTTTAATTTTGAAAAATTTTGAAAAATATACATGTACAATACATATACATGGTTAAAGCAGTGCTATACTATTAGGCTTAAAGGAAAAGCAGCAGTATTCTGTCCCATCCCTCTGCACTTCTCACTTTTGTTCACCTGATGCAACCATTTTTAATTCTTTTATAATAGCTATCTCTTCTTATATTTCCATACATGTTTCTGTAAAAAAATTTTAATTGATAATTAAAAACATTATATATTTATGGTGTCAACAACATCAACAATGATGTTTTGACACATGTTGTATATGTATACGTTATGGAGTGGCTAAATCAAGCTATTTAACATATGCATTACCTAACATACTTACCATTTTTTCCTAGTGAGAACATGAAATTTACTCTCAGCAATTTTCAAATATACAATATATTGTTATTACCTATGGTCACCATGATGTGCAATAGATCCCTTGAACTTATTCTTCCCATCTAACTGAAATTTTGTGTCCTTTGACCAGTATCTCATGAAACCCTCATCCCCCATTTTACTCTGTTTCTATTAGTTCGACATTTTTAGATTCTACATATAAGTGAGATCATGTGGTATTTGTCTTTCTGTGCCTGGCTTATTTCACTAAACATAATGTTCTCCAGGATCATTCATAATTTCACATAAGACAGATGACAGAATTTCTATCTTTTTAAAAGCTGAATAGTATTCCATTGGGTATATATACTACATGTTCTTTATCCATTCATCTGTTGATGGACACTTAACGTTGATTCCGTATCTTGACTGTTGTGAATAATGCCATAATAAAGATGGGAGTACAAATATCTCTTCAAGATACTGATTTCATTTCCTTTGAATTTATACCCAGTAATGGGATCACTGGATCACATGGTAGTTCTATTTTCAATTTTCTGAGGAAGCTACATGTTATTTTCTATAATGGCTGTACTAATTTACATACCAACTGTGTGCAAGGGATCCCTTTTCTCCACATACTCACCAACACCTGTTACCTCTTCTCTCTTTGATAATAGCCATCTAAAAAGTGTGAGTTAATATCTCATTGTGGTTTTAATTTGCATTTTCCTGATGATTACTGATGTTGAGCAATTTTTCATATGCTTTTTCATATTTGTCTACCTTCTTTTGAGGAAAATCTGTTCGTAACTTTTGCCCACTTTTAATGAAGTTTGTTTTGTTTTGTTTTTCTTGCTGATTTGTTTGAGTTTTTTGTAGATTCTGGATATTAGTTCTTTGTCAGATGCATAGTTTGCGAATATTTTCTCCCATTCTGTAAGTTATCTATTTACTCTGTTGATTATTTCTTTTGCTGTGCAGAAACTTTTTTGTTTAATTAAGTCCTATTTATTTTTGTTGTTGCTGTATTTGCTTTTGGGGTCTTAGTCAGAAATCCTTTGTCTAGGCCAATATCCAGAAGAGTTTTTCCTATGTTTTCTTCTTTTAGAATTTTTATGATTTCAGGTCTTACATTTAAGTCTTTAATCCATCTTGAGTTAATTTTTGTATATGGTGAGAGGTAGGGATCCAGTTTCATTCTTCTGCATGTGACTATCCAATTTTCCCAGCACCATTTATTGAATAGGGTGTCCTTTCCCCAGTGTATGTTTTTGTCTGCTTTGTCAAAAATCAGTTGGTTGTAGCCATATGGTTTTATTTCTGGGTTCTCTATTCTGTTCTGTTGTCTATGATCTACCTTTATACCAGTACCCTGCCTTTTTGATTACTATAGCCTTGTAGTACAGTATGAAGTCTGATAATGTGATGCCTCCAGATTTGTTCTTTTTGCTTCGGATTTCTTTGGCTATTTAGGCTCTCTTTTGGTTCCACATAAAATTAAGGATTGTTTTTTCTAGTTCTGTGAAAAATTATATTGGTATTTTAATGGAAATTGCATTGAATCTGTAAATCACTGTGGGCAGGGTGGACAATTTAATGATGTTGATTCTTCCAGTCCACATACATGGGGCATATTTCCATTTGTTTGCATCATCTATAATTTCTTTCATCAGTGTTTTATAGTTCTCCTTGTAGAGATCTTTCACCTCCTTGGTTAAGTATATTAACTAAGGTATTAAGTAATGGTATTGAGTTCTTCATTTGACTCTCAGCTTGACTGTTATTTTAGTGTATAGAAATGCTACTGGTTTGTGTACATTGATTTTGTAACCTGAGACGTTCCTGAATTCATTTATCAACTCTAGGAGTCCTTTGGAGGAATCCTTAGGATTTACTACATATAAGATCACATCATCAACAAACAACGATAGTTTAACCTCCTCTTTTCCAATTTGGATGCCTTTTATTTCTTTCTCTTCCCTGATTGGTCTGGCTGGGACTTCCAGTACTATGTTAAATAGAAATGGTGACAATGGACATTCCTGTCTTGTTCCAGTTCTGAAGGGGAATGCTTTCAACCCCACTCTATTCAGGATGATGTTGGCTTTGGCTTTATCACATATGGCTTTTTATTATTTTGAGGTATGTTCCTTCTATGCCTAGTTGTTGAGGTTTTTTTATCATAAAGGCATGCTAAATGTTATCAAATGCTTTTTCTGTATCTATTGAGATGATCATATGGTTTTGTTTTTAATTCTGTTTATGTGCTGACTCACATTTACTGATTTGCATATGTCAAGCCATCCTTGCGCCCCTGGGATGAAATCCACTCAATCACAATGAATTATCTTTTTGATGTGCTGTTGGATTCTGTTTGCTAGTATTTTGTTAAGGATTTTTACATCTATGTTCATGAGGGATACTGGTCTGTAGTTTTCTTTTTTTGTTGTGTCCTTTCCTGGCTTTGGTATCAGGGTGATACTGGCTTCATAGAATCAGTATGGGAGAATTCTCTCCTTTCCAATATTATGGAACAGTTTCAGCAGGATAGGTGCCAGTTCTTCTTTGTAGGTCTGGCAGAGTTTGGCTGTGAATCTGTCTGGTCCAGGTCTTTATTTGTTGGGAGATTTTTTATTACTGTTTTTCAGTCTTGCTATTCATTACTATCTGTTCAGGATTTCTATTTTTTCCTGATTCAATCTTGGGAGGTGGTGTATTTCCAAAATTTTTCTATTTCCTCTAGATTTTCTAGCTTGTGTATGTAGAGGTTTTCAAAGTACTCTCGGATGATATTTTGTATTAATACTTCTGTGGTGTCACTTGTAATATCTCCTTTTTTCATTCTTATTTGAATCCTTTCTCTTCCATTCCTGGGTTAATCTAGCTAGTGGTCTATCAATTTTGTTAATCTTTTCAAAGAACCAACTTTTCCTTTTATTGATCTTTTGTATTGTTTTTTGGTTTCAACTTTGTTTAGCTCTGCTCTGATCTTTGATATTTTTTTCTTCTGCTAACTTTGGGTTTGGTTTGTTTTTTACTAGTTCCTTGAGGTGTGACATTAAGTTGTTAATTTTTGTTCTTTCTGTTTTTCTGATGTAGGCATTTAGTGCTATCAACTTCCTTCTTAGCACTATTTTCCCTGTATCCCAGAGATTTGGTAACTTGTGTTGCTTTTGTCATTCAATGAAAAAAATCTTTTGATTTCCATCTCGATTTCATCATTGACTCAAGGATCACTCAGCAGCAGGTTGTTTAATTTCCAAGTATTTCTGTAGTTTGGAGAGTTTCTCTTGGAATTGGTTTCTAGTTTCATTCCACTGTGGTCAAAGAAAGTACATGGTATGATTTCGATTTTTTTAAATTTGCTGAGACTTGTTTTGTGGCTTACCATGTGATCTGCCTTGGAAAACATTCCAAGTGCTAATGGTAAGAATGCATATTCCGCAGTTTTTTGGTAGAATGCTCTGTAAATGTCTGTTAGGTCCATTTGTTCTGGAGTCCTGTTTAAGTCCAGTGTCTCTTTGCTGATTTTCTGCCTCAATGATCTGTCTAGTTCTGTCAGTGGAGTGTTGAAGTCCCCGGCTAATATGATGTTGTGGTTTATTTCTTTTCTTATGTCTAGCAGTATTTGTTTCATTAATATGAATCTGGAAGCTCCTGTGTTAGGTGCATGTATATTTAGGATTGTTAAATCTTCTTGTTAATTCCATCCCTTTATTATTATGTAATGACCATCTTTGTCCTTTTACTATTGTTGATTTAAAGTCTATTTTACCTCATATAAGAATAGCTAGCTAGTCCTGCTCAATTTCGGTTTCCATTTGCATGGAACATTTTTTTCCATCCCTTTACCTTGAATCTATGAGAATCTTTATGAGATACATGGGTTTCTTTGAGACAACATACAGTTGGGTTGTGGTTTTTTATCCATTCTGCCAATCTATATCTTCTAAGTAGGGGCATTTAGACCATTTACATTCAATGTTAACACTAGTATGTTAAATATGTACCAGTCACCACGTTGTTTGCTACCTAGTTCCTTTGTTTTCTCCCTTGTGTTACAGTTTGATAAAAGCTGTTTTTACTTTCAGTTGTTTTTAAACTAGTATCTATCCCCCCTTTTTCTAACTGTACTTACTATACTCCACTTTTGTAATACTTATCACACTACTGTGATTGTCAATCAGTTTCTTTTCACTATGAATATTTATTTGCAGAGTAGGAACTCTATATTTCTCATTCTTTGCATAGTACCTGGTGCACAACAGGGGATCAAATGAACCAATCGTATTAACCGAACCTGCTAACACCTGAATTGAATAGCATGTTGAAGGGCAGGATGCAGCAGTACAATGAACTGTATTCCATTTATCAGGAAACCTGCCACAAGTAATTTATACCGGGTGTATCACTGATCACTATTCTGAACATCATTTTCTCACTTGTAAAATAAGATGTTTGAGTTAAATGATTCCAAAACTCCCTTCCAGCTCTAAAATTCTACAATGGTATCACTGTGACTCTAAACAGTCCAGAAGTTAGAAAGGTCTATAATTTATAATATTATAATATATGAACTTAAAAAAGAGTTTCAGGAAAAAAGATTAAACACATAGAGAGAAAGCTATGAAAGTGATAAGTAATATATGTTACAAGTTTGATTTTATTTTTTCACAACAAATAACACTACAACTATTGCCACCTTAGCAATTATTAGCAGCAACTACCATTTACTGACCCTCAACATATGCCAGGCACTGTGTTAAACATTTTATTATTTCGTTGTCACAAGAATTCAATGGGCTAATTACTATCATTATCCACATTTTATAATGAGGGAAACTGAGGCTCAGAGTGATCACCCAAGATAATATTGCTTGAAATAGAAAGAGCCCAGATTCAAGCCAATGTGCGTCTGATGCCAAAATTCACTACTAAGAATCCATGTTTCAAGATATCTATAAGCTTTCTAATTCTATATAAGATAAAATAATCTTAATACTTTTAAATCTGAAATTGAAATCAAACAAATAAAAGCAATAATCCACATTTTACTTCTTTTTATACCAGAACATGCCTCTGGTTTTCCTAAATGTTCTAAGTTATATCAGCTTTATACAATAATTTGAAAATCTCTGAAGATTACAATCATCTTTCTACTATACTATTACTTTTAAAATTAGTTAACATAAAAATGATCAGGCATTTTTAACTTGAATTTCTAAGATGTATAAGATTTCATCAAAAATATATGAACTATATTATAATCTAAGCCAATTCCTAGATCATAACATATTATACATGGTACTGATCTTGCATAAAAGAATTCATTTTTTATTTTTTCCTACTTTTATTGTGTATGTTGCATTGTGATATTTTGGCCTTTTTTAAAATTGAAAGAAAAAAATAGGGATGAATAATTACAACTTACTAATAATTGGAAAACCCATTTCATTTACAAAAATAACAAATTCCTAATGTTATACAAAAGCAATTTAGAATTCAAAGAAAAACTCTGTTACAGAATAAGCACATTACCAACTTAGGTAGAAGATTGTTCCTCTGGAAAGAGACTTCTTAAACTGATAAAACATATAGAAAAGAATAAAAGTCACATCAAATTTATTTCATGGTCTGGCATTAGATAAAAGAGTCAATTCTTAGCTTTTATGATGAGAAAGTAACACGAAATAGTCAAAATTAAAATTCTGTTTCTGTTAAAATATGCTTATTCCTCAAACACATAAGATCAATGGATCTGATTTATTGGAGTCTGCACAGGAATAATGGGAAATCATTAAAAGGAAGATTATAAAACATATTTGATTTCAGTAAGCTCTTTTTATCAATTATCATACCTAACCAACAAAATTAAATAATCATATTTAGTTAATATTTATAGGAGCATAGGCATATTTCTATAAATATAGGCAGTAAGGTTTACATATACATTCTTACAGTATATCACTATTCTTTAGCTGAAGATTATATTCTTACTTTCTCAATTACCATATTTCAAAACTGAACAAAAAATATAAACTAATGAGTTGAAAGCTAAAAAAAACTTAAAGGGTTAAATTGTATCATCTTTCTGAAGCACGATTTAGAACTTTAAAAATATGAAATAAAAATATAAAACTGGTTTTTTGCCTGTGATAAGAATAATATCTATGAAACTAACAGGATCTTGAAATAAATCAAGCCTGTAAGGTAATTCACTTTCAGGAACTTTATCTTCCCTTTTGGGAGATACTGCACTAATCACTCTACAGATAAGACCCTGAAATAGCAAACAGTAAATAAAATTAATTTGAAGGCAGTCACTGTCAGAGCTCCTAATACTGTACACGTAACTCCCCGCCATTAATAGAGCTGTTCAACAATACATGAAGTAGCTAATCAGTTTTTTCAGTTAAGCAAATCAATAGCCAACCTACACAGGGTTCTTTTGTTCAAACGACAAGGTTGCTGCTCTTTCTATGCAGTATTTGTGGGACTGAGAGAGAGAAAAAAAGAGCACGGGAATCTGCGAGAAGCTGCCAATGACAAAAGGCCAAAGAGTGGGAGGGGGTGCGGAACATCAGGAACAGGCTTACAGATCAGGAATCCGTGTGCCAAAAAGACTGGGTGATAAAAGGAGGAAAACAGAAGTCATACAACACGGAGAGACCAGAAAACCAAATAGGATAAAGGGTGGGCAGAGGGATTATGGGAAGACAAAGAATTTACACAAACACAGCAAGGTTATGAAGCAAGGACTAAAAGAAAAAATGCAAGGCAATGGTATACAGTATAGCTTCCTTGTTAAGAGCATGAATTTCAATTTCAAATTCTACATGGAAGTTCCTTAACTTCTTTGTGCCAGTTTTCCTCACAAAACATTGCTATGGGCACAGTGCTGCGCACACAATAAGCACTCATCAATGTTATCTATTATTATACCTGATAAAAGAAGAGACCACATGTAGGTAATTGTGATATGGTGAATACATGATGGAATACTTTGGTAAAGATAGCTACAGCTAATCAGAAGTTACTATATTTATATTCAAACAATTCTATTAAAGCTAATAGAAGCAATATAGAAACTTGTGTATGTTGCAATCCATGATTCACTCTTAGGTATATCTTATGTATAGTAGAAGTAACCAGAGAGACACTCTCCTGTAGTGTGTGTGTGTCGGGGAGGGGGGGGCGGTGTATGTTGAAGAGGGCTGATAAAATTTATACACAATGACGGAGATATACGAAAAATACATAATTTCATTTTTTTCTACAATTTGTGTCATTTTGCTTGTCAGCATTTATTGGCTCTAATAGTAATGGGCATAGGTAGGGTTGGGAGTTGTCAAAAATTTGTCAACTAAAGATAACTCAATCTCCTAGTTTAACGTAGTCTCTTTCATGTAAATAATCATTCAATTAAAAGTCCAACCTCTTTACGAATCTCTCTACTCCTTTTTTCCTGTGGTGGCAACTAGGTACAAGGAGGAAGTTCAATTGCTTCATGGTTGTGGTGGAGAGGAGACAGGTGCTCTTCACTTGCTACAGACCAGGCAATTGGGTGGCTTCCTCTGACACATTTGCCATTCAACCTGGTCACTAAATGTCCTGTGCTTGTGTCCTCTGAGACTGGGCTAGTCTTCTTGGCAACCACCATTGATGATCTTGAATCTTGCCATAGCCTCTTGTTTTGAGGTCTAGGTACCCTGCAGCCTCCAAGCTTTGTTTACAGGCTTTGGCCAGTCTACCAGTACTCTGAGAATTTCTCCACCCCTAGAAGGTCAGATTCCTCAGACAATTCTGCTGCTCTCAGATTCTCTCCTGAACCTAACTGGTTGTTTTTAGTATCACTATCACTATCATTGCCAACACCTCTCTGTCTTCTACTTTTGAGGTTCAGCCTCCGAAAAGGTATGTAAGGGAATGACAACACAAACCTATGGCTTTTCTTCCCAACACTGGAAAGGATTTCTTTTTCTAGCATGGCAAAAATTACCCTTGTATTATTCTGAGTCCTTTCTACACCATAGTTTATAGTGAAATTATGTACAAATTTTCAAATTTTGTTCTTAATACATATTGAGAAATTTCTAGAATTTAAAGAATCTTCATTTTGCTCAGGAAAGAAACCAAGACTTTCATGACTACAGTTTTGTATAACCGCCCCAAAAAAATCTAATTTCAAACTCAGAGTTAAAAATATTAGTCTTGGACCCAGCAATTCTACTCCTGAGAATTTATCCTATTGATAAACTCATAAGGGTGCAGAATAAGGTAGGGTCAGGATTATTCACTGTAGCATTCTTTGGAAAAGCATAAGATGAGGAACTGAAATATCCACTAATAAAATATGATTACTATAGCTGACAAAAAGAATGAGGCAGTTTTATATATATCAACATGGAACTACACCAAAGATGTTATGTGAAGAAAGCAAGATGTATTAATACAAGAGTGTAAACTGTGTATCTTTTGCTTAAATAGAACTGAATGACAGAGGAAAATGGAGGTGGTGGGGTGGGGAAGAGGAGATTTATGTACAATTATATCCTTTTGTACCTTCTGAGTTTTGTTCCTGTACATGTATTTTACATTAAGATAATAATTTGTCAAAATAAGTAAGTAAAAATCTCAGAGTTGAGCAATGACTCCTATATTTGAAGCTGTATCGACCCTTATCCTGAAATAATGAATGCCAATGATTCCATGAGTAAATGGGGGAAAGCCTGGAACAACAGGAACAAGGGAACTTGGAACAAAAGTATATTATTTTAATATCCCCAAAGACTACTCACATCACCATAGAAACTAAAAGTTTCACTCTCTGACATACTTTCACCCCATGAATTTGTGAAACTGGAAGAAGGTGAACTGAAACAAAGCAATTTCATGGTATAAATCTCTCAGAGGGAGGTGGTTTCCATCAAACACTCATAGAGTGAAAACAATCCCCAGACTAGGGCAAGCACTGAACGCTTTACAACCCAGCTGGAGGATACCATACGCTTCAGGGAAGTTAGAAGTTCCTGGGGTCCATTCAACTCTTCTAACAGGAAGATTACAGGTGGATAGGATGATAAATGCTAGAAGGGAGGTAATTTCCTTACAAAGGGTATTTATCTGAACAAACTGAGCCTCCTCAGGAGGTATAACTTGGCAAAGAGTATCACCTTGACTCACCCAAGTCTACCCAACTTTGAATTGTTTGCATACACACCAAAACCCTCTCCCCCCTTTTTTTTAACTATGAAAGAATGGGTGCAGATACCAGGTACCTCCTGTGGCCCCTAGTAACCCAGATTCTAGGGTAAATGAAACCCACAGGGAAAAGTGGAATTAGAGCAAACCTGTATTACGAGAAGAGCAGGAGAAAAGCAATCTAAAATGACATTCTAAAAGACCAGTGATTTTGGCTGCTAGGAATTCGTTCTACTGGCCAACTTCAAATTTCACATTAATAATGAAAATAGAGGAAATACATTACTTTATTAATTTTAATCAGTTAAATAGGAGAAAAAATAATCTTGTAATTAAGATTCTGAAACCAGATTTTAACAAGCCCAAATTTCCAGAGAATCATTCATTTCACATGGAAAACCATGAAACATCCTGTAAATTATAACTACTTTGTATAAATTATCTCGGAGGAAAATTTTTCTCTAATAAAACAACAATAATAATAATTCAACTGAGGATGAGATGAACAGAGTGTCAAGGTCTACTAACCAGTTCTGCAGTGCTTGTTCTGTAGTGCTTTAAATAGCAGCAAAACAGAACAAATTTGCTTCCCTACCATGTTTCTATCTTACAAGAAATAGCATCTATTGGCCCAAGGGAAAAAACAGTACATCAACACAAAAGCAGCATGGCTGAAGGTAGTTGTAGCTTTATCTGCAGGAGCCCATCAACAGACATAAGCCCACTTAATTCTACATAAACCCTTCCAAACCACCAACAGAGTATTATTTTCAAAAGGCAAGAAACAGATCAATGCCATTTTCTCTCGAAAAAAATTATATACAATCAATGTTCTAAATATATGCTCTCAAAAATACTAAACTCCGATGAAGAAAAGTCACAGAAAAATAAAATTATTTTCTTCAAAAATAGTATCTAACTATAAACTGGCAACTACCAAGAGGTAGTTAAGTTCAAATATAAAGGTGAAACATTAAGTCTTGAGATTAAATGTCCACTTTGAACTCTGGATAAGCTTCAAATAGTTTACTTAAAAATAAAAGTAGATTTTAATATAAAAGATTGCATTCTGCCTATAAAACTGTTAACTTTTATATTGGGTAGGGTTATGAACTTCAAAATAGAAGCAAATAAAGAACCTGAAAACAATAGTTTATATCTGCCTAGATAGAATGTATTATTTTTGACACATTTGGGATTACTACTCAATTTCATGAATGCCATCCAATAAATATTTACTAAGCATACATTATGCAAAGCCTAGGAATCCAATGGCGAGGGGATAAAAAAACATAGTCGCTGACCTCATGGAGCTTATAATCTAATGAAAAAGACAATTAAACGGACAATAATTCTGCAGTGCATTAAGGCTGAGGTGAAAGTCAAGTTGCTATGGGAACACAGAGCAAGTACACAGACTGACAGGAAGTGGGGGGCCAGTACTAAAGAAGAAACCCTTCACAAAAGGTTTAACATTTAAATCAGGACTGGAGGAGGAGCCGAGATGGCTGACTAGAGACATCCCTGGCCAGACTGTCCCAGCTGGAAGGTGGGATACTGAACTAAGGAGAGCAGAGTCCTTGCACAGGTTAGGATCACAAAGAGTTGACAAAGACAACGGGGGACCCCAAGGAGGAAAGCTGAGAAGCTGAGAAAGAAGAAGGTGGAGAGAAGACAGTGGCACAGATCAAACCCAGAGAGGCTCAGAGCCCAGCAAAAGAGTAAGGGGGCTTCCCACTGCCCCACCTGTGTGCCTTTGGTGAACAGCAGGACACAAAGCATACCGAAGGCTTTTCTGCCTGCCACGAGCCCAAGCGTGATGGCTAATTAGGAATAGCGGGGGTTAACCAGCCAGCTCCAGTAGTTTGGGTGTCCATAAGAGGCACCCTACGGTTGAGTGCCACAAGAGAGGGAGTGCCAGCTTTCTTAGACCTACACACTTCCTCTTCCACACCCGGAATCCAAGAAAGCAGTTTGAGCTCAGGCCAAGGGGAGCAGGGGCCCAAACCAATCCCAAACCCAGCAAAAGAATAGAAATAATTAAGGTCAGAGAGAACTAAATGAAATCAGCAACAAAAGAGTTATACAGAAGATTAGTGAACCAAAAGGTTGGACCTTTGAAACAAAAAACAAAATTGATAGACCACTCACCAAATTAACTAGAAATAGAAAAGAAAGGACTGAAATAAGCTTAATCAGAAATGAAAAAGGAGGAGCTACAATGGTAACACAGAGATACAAAACATCCTCTCTGAAGACTATAAAAATCTATATACATATAAACTTGAAAACATTGAGGAATGGAAACACACTTCCTCCCAATCCTCAATCAGGAAGAAATAGAACTCCTGAACAGACCAATAACGAGCAACAAAGTTGAAACAGCAATAAAAAATCTTCCAACAAAATAAAGTCCTGGACCAGATAGTTTCATAACCAAATTTTATCAGACCTACAAAGAAGAATTGGTATCCATACTACAGAAATTATTTCATAACATCAAGAAGGAAGGAATACTCCCCAATTCATTCTACAAAGCCAGTATCACCTTGATACCAAAGCCAAGAAAGGATACAACAAAAAAAGAAAACTACACACCAGTATACCTTGTGAATATAGATGCAAAAATTTTCAACAAAATCCTAGCAAACCCAATTCAGCTGCACATCAAAAAAATAACCCACCATGACCAAGTGGGCTTTATGCCAGGGATGCAAGGATGGTATAATGTATGTAAATCCACAAACATGATCCACCACATAAATGGAAGCAAAAACAAAAACCACTTGATCATCTCAATAGATGCAGAAACAGCACCTGACAAAATCCAGCACCCATTTAAGATAAGAATTTTTAACAAAACAGGCATAGATGGAACATATCTCAAAATTATAAAAACCATATATGACAAACTCACAGCCAACATCATACTGAACAGGGAAAAGTTGAAAGCATTCCCACTTAGAATTGGAACGAGACAAGGTTGTGCACCGCCCTCTCCTAGGTTTTTGAAGATACCACAGAAGAGTTTTACTCCTGGAAACATTATTCATTTAAATTAATTTCTAAATACTAAACCTCATTTCTCATTGGCTCTTCTGAGGAAACTGACAACAGCAAGTCCTCTCAAGAGAAACACATGGCTAAGCAGCTAAAAGGCATTTCCCAGCTTCCCTTGTAGCTAATATTGGTCACATGCAATATAAAATATAAGTCTTGACAGTAAAATATAAATCAAAGTATTTTGTGATAGTTAAATGGGAAATCATCTTTTAAAAAAGAGCACACCTAAAGCTGGGCGTGGTGGCTCACACCTGTAATCCTAGCACTCTGGGAGGCTGAGGCGGGAGGATCACTTGAGCTCAGGGGTTAAAAAAAAGGGCACCCTTTCCTTCCCTTTTTTCCCTCTTTCCTCTTGGCAGGAATACA
This sequence comes from Indri indri, assembly GCA_004363605.1. Taxonomy (NCBI): domain Eukaryota; kingdom Metazoa; phylum Chordata; class Mammalia; order Primates; family Indriidae; genus Indri; species Indri indri. The sequence goes on from RJWJ010000829.1 coordinate 99,938, forward strand.
GACTCCATAGCTGGAGTCTGAGCTGCTATCCTGAACCACAAGATAGAAACTGTGTTGTCAGGTTAGCAACAAGACAAGAATGTGATTAGTTTCTTTATACAATGGAGCTATTTCAGAAATCTGAGATTTTCTACCTCCAGACTTGATTTCCTTGGGAAGAAAATAAACTTCTACCTTCTTTAAAACAATATTATTTGGAGTATTTAGCTTTATGTAAATGAATTTAATCCTAATTATTTAATAATACAGTGTACATACACTAACAATTCCATACCTCGTATATATACTCTAGGTCTAGGCCAGTGCTATTCAATAGAATTTTCTGTGATGATGGAAATGTTCTATATTTTTGCTGTCTAATACAGTAGCCACTAGCCACATGTGACTATTGTGCAAGTGAAATGTTTTTTATCATTTAAAACACATTTTTAAGTTTTATTTAATTTTAATTAACTTAAATAGCCCCATGTGGCCAGTGGCTATTGCATTGGCTAGCACAGTTCTAGGCATCAGAGAGCATCTAAATTATAAATGAGTTAATTTAGGATGATACAGAATTCTTCCCTAATTTATTTATAACAATAAAATACAATTCCAAATATTTTCATTTTCAGAAGAGATATGCATGAAGTTACACTTTGCTGAGGCAATTTTATTTAAAAAAGTGTGCCTCAAACTATGTGTGTACAAACTCAGAAAATGTTAGTTGTTAATTGTGAAGATGAAAACAACTTGACGGTGGTCTATAACACAGACTTTCTACTTTGGTACAAAAGTTGCCCTGATTTTCTTCTTAATTAGAAATCCATTACTCTTAAAAATGCAACAGGATTTAAATGCTTTTTACATTTCTTTTCCATTCTTATGATCTCTTAAGTCAAAGCAGCTGGAGATATTTAAAGAAATATCTAGAAAAGTATGATGCCTTTTCGATTCATTAACAACTGACCTAATATTCTGGAGAGTATGAAAGCAAAATCCTTACTCAAATTTCAATGAAACTCCTTCCCAACATGCAATGAAAATTGTTTAGGTCTACTTTAAAAATTAGTAGAGACTGTTTTTCCTCCCCAATCCAAACTACCTTTGTGTTAAGAGGTATGAATATTGTGGATTGTGAAGCATAGTTTTTAGGTTATTAATAAAGTAGAAAATTCACAACAGAAAGGCACCTCAAAAAGGTCACTTGGTCCAGTATCTTCAGCCAAGAGAGGATTATGTTATATGTTAATTGCCCCTATGACATGTTTGTCATCTTCTCCCCTTTCCCTTCAGACAGAACTAATCTCTCTGTGACCATAAAGCATTTTGTGTGCTAGACATCCTTCTCACATAGCACTTCGCTACATTTGGTCATGGTGGTCTCCAAAACTATCTCTGACATAGACCTTGAAATTCTCAGGGAATAGGGAGACCTAGCAGGAGTACTGTAGTGATGGAACAAAACCAACCAGAGAGAGAACAAAGCCACCTGCTCTTGAGGGCAGAGGAGCAGAACGGGGTGATGTAATCACAGCTCACTAATCCCACACTTCTATCCAAGGCTGGCCTCGACTGCAGTCTGCTTTAATTCAATTCATCCTGTAATCCATTTCTAGGTACACTACTGTTTGCTTAAAATTTTTGAATTGCAAAATCCTATGCAAATTAGTGAATAAATGAGATAATAAATTTAAGCAGATGATGGATTAATCCTAAATAAAGCTTTTAAATCACTTTGGCTGACATTATACAATTTGCTGAACCTAGTATTCTAAATGCACTCACTGTTTCTGGTAAGATTATCTAATAACTGCAACCTCTGTATAACCCTTTTGTTTTAAATAATTTATGTAGAATCAATTAGGTATTATATAAATACCACCCACATCCTTTAAATAGAGACATGAGTAGATGAGAACCAATTTTAAAGTTATTAAAAGATGTAATTTTTAAAAATTCGCTTTGAATGACAAACTTTTAGAATTTAACTTCTGTTTTAAACTACAACGGCAAACATCTCATTAGTTACCAGAATTCCTAATTTTTTTAAAACATGAGAACCAACTCTGTATTTTACATGTGGAACAGGCTAGTCTGTGACAACAGGTAAATATAATAGTAAGTAATAATAGATAGAGATGAAGATGTTTCCCTGAGAGAGGGTAAATATCCTGGTCAGAATACCCGAGAGAAGAATCAATACTGACTATCCATTTGACAACATTTAACATACCTACTCATTTGTTACTTCCAACCAATTATCCAATTAAGACCCCCTTCGGGGTTAATTAAGGAGTGAATGAGCTATGGTCTTCACCACTGATATATTACAAGAAATTACACACCGTTTGCCTAAGGCACTGCTTCCCCATTAACCAAATACTATTATACATTGGCATTTGAAGCAGTCACCTTTGGGCTTTTCACTGTATCCTCGGCTTTAACAAGCTGTCATTCCAAAAGATCACATGAATTTCCATGGCAATTCCAAACTTTAAAGTACTATTAATATTTCTCAAAGTGTGGTGTTAGTCCACCACTTTGAAAGTACAGATTCCTGAGTTCCAAAGCCTAACCAAAACAGACTCTGAGGAAAGGAGCCCAGGCACGTGTATTTTTAGTAAACATTCTCCCAAGTGATTCTGGTGCACACTAAAGTTTGAGAACCACTGCCTAAGAACAAGTTGGATCTGTAACACTTGGTAAAGGCATTAAGAAGCATTCACCATACAGACATAACCCATACTTTCTACTCAAGGTATGGTCCCTAGACCAGAAGCAGTGGCATCACAAGGGAGCATGTTAGAAATGCAGAGTAATAGGCCCATCCCAACCCTGCTGAATCAGAACTTGCATTTTAATAAGATCCCCAGATGACTAGTATTTGCATTAAAGCCTGAGACATACTGGTCTAGAGCAGTTAGTCTTGGATGCAGGTGTTCCTGGAGTATGAGTTTCTATCAGTCAAATGGCAAAATATATTAAAAATATTGTGGCAAACACCTGAAATACACTTTATATTAATAGTTAAACAGGCAATTAAAGCCAAGCCCCCTGTTGAAATGCAAAGGGAAGATTCTGAGTATCTTTTGAAAATTTAAAAAACATTCATGGTAATATCGTTTCCATTCCACTCCCCTAAGTACTGTATTAATGATGGAAGATAGAAGTCATTCAAAATACAACTAAGAACAGATAAAAGTTGAAAAAGAAATTTCATAAGCAGCAAAAAGAAATTTCATAGGTAGCAAATAGTTGCATTGGTTCCTAATTTAAGACCCACTTAAGATAGAAATAATAACAGAAACCTTCATTTATAAATTCAGCACATTCTAAAAGTTACATTTTTCCCCATGTATGAATGCACTTGAGGTTGGGATATAGTTTTGTATTTAATAAATCACCTGCTGAAAAGGATCAAAAAACCAAAATACAGGAAAAAAAAAAAAAGTTAAGAGACAGTTCCCTTGAATTTTTTTTTAAAACAAAATGGGGTATAAATCAATCACAGAGGAGACTAAAGTTCAAAAAGGTACATTAAAACTACACAGGGGAAAATAAAAGATAATATGCATATACTAGATAAATATCCTGGTTGACAAAATATTATGCTGCCTCATAAACACTTTATGTAGAAATAATAGTAATAACTTGCTATTATTTTCTTAATCACAGAAGCATCTTAAAGCAGTTATAAAACTTATTACTAGTTAATGACATTATTACCACTCAGCTATGAGAATCCTATCTACATATAAAGCCTATTTATAAAATATATTATACAGGTTTTCTATAAATGCTTGAGAAAATCTCTTTGGAGAACTAGTCTCTAAGCACTCATTTAAGCACAAACTGATCTCAAAGCACTTACTGTAAATCTTACTAATGTTTTACATAGAGTCAAGTACAATATAAATGGCAATATTCTGTTGAATAAATATAATTTTACTATTTTCACATATTATGTAAGGGTCCCTGTTACATACTACAATATTACCTGATTATTACATCAGTTTTAAACATAAAATATGTCACAGCTATGACAATACTGGCAGAGAAAAGAAATTGCCCAGATATCCAGTTCCTCTCCCTCATCTCAGGACCTTGGGAAATGAGTTTGAAAATAATGCTACAGGGAGCAAATACCGGAAAATCATGTGAAATAGCTATCACCTATTTGCTGGCTTTCAATCAACACTAAACTGAAAACTTCCTCTACGTCCTTTTCTACTTCCTATTCTAGAAATAAGATAAAAATACACTTAGTTCATTGCTCAGAAGTAGTAAATGTTAAACGATGATTACTAAATGTGAACTTGGCTACAACCAAGAAAAGAATAATTCCAAGATGCTTAGAAGCACAGTGGAGGCTATTTGTTTATGAACAGCATAATTTTAATTTGCAATGCTGTTTGTTCATATCCTTTAATAGTCTGCTGCTATTCAAACATACAATCTAGCTGCAGAGATTTGTGAGAGCTGCCTACCCAGTAATAAGTTTTGGTATTTTATCTGGTACACAAATGATACTTTAATAATAATAATCTGGTTGAGATTATATGCGTAACTTTTGCGTCTCAGCACACCCTGCTCCTGTGACTACGGTACTCAAGCAGGACCACCCTTAAGGCCAAGAGAGAGGGGACACTGCCACAGAGCCTGTGTTTCAGAGGGCCCAGCTGTCACGAATAACCCAAATTAAATTTATCAACAAACACATGGGTGCCTTCTGCCACTGAGATCTGGCCCTCGGACTGACATGTAACCCTAAACATCTCCTTTCACAAGTAACATCTTCAAGCCCCAAGGAAATGCTTCTCCACGGCTGTTGCTCTATGTCCTCAAAATAAAAGGGGGTTGTGTGTCAGAATATCCTGAAGGATTATGGGTTGTGCTGCCACTGAAGACAGAGACAGATACCGCTTTGGAGCTTCAGGAGCCTTTAAGTGATGAAAGCACTTAGGTAAGAGAAAAGACAAATTAATTAACTTGTCAAATTCTTTCTCTCAGATATCACGAATGCAATAAATCCCCGCTTAACCAACTATCATTTTCCAACAGTGCCAAGCATCTATTTTCTTACTTCATGTTTTAATTTGTGGTTGTGGAGGTACTCACAAATTAACACGGTATTTGCAGGAGTTGCACATAGTGGCTGAAGAGTACTTTATACTCTTAAATACTTTTGATTAAGAAAATGAGACAAACAGAGATGCAAAATCCACTTCTGTGGCTAGTTAGCTTGGCTAGGGGACAATGCCAACGAAGTCATGCATTTAATCTATGTATAAATCAATTGGTATGTTTTATCCTCTTACTAACCACTGTATTTTAGAATGCCCCTGACTTTAATGAGGGCTAGACATTACAACATGGATGCATCAATAAACACTCACAATTACTTCTTGAAAATGAATTTCAGCATTACCATTTACTTCTCTGATACAAACATATTCACACAGAACGTGCATATGTGAAAATCACATTTTCTTAAACTGACTTATGAGGAACTAGAAAGCAAGAGTGCCTAACTTCAGCCCTGAAACTCGGAATCAGTTTGGAGTCGATGACAGAGAATTGAGGAGAATGGAAATCAATACATGAAATGGTAACTGGTCTGTGAGACGGGGAGATGGGGAACAAGGGCATTTAGGTGGGTCAAATGCAGTAGTGGCCTCATGCAAGCGGTGAAAGAATCAAGGTGGGTCATGGCTGGAGAGGACGTGATCACAGAGTCAGGATATGATCTCACACACACACAAGGCACATTGAGGCTGAAATTTTCATAGTACCCAGAAAAAGCTCTGCTGTTGTAGACCTGGAATAAGTGGCACTTTTTTGTTTCTCTAGGTAGCTCAGTTCTACAGGCTTTAAAGGGGTCAGCAAGGCCTGCTCGGCACTGACAATCCCCAATGAAGGCAGCTGAGATATTTCCCGGGATGTTGTCAGGAACTGGAACCGAGTGCGATTTTGTTTCCTGTGAGGATTGGTCTAGTGAGCAATCTTGATGTTTCTGTTTTGTTCCAGTCTAACAGCTTTAGAAAACAGTGGACGTTTGGTTCTAATTCAAATTGACACAATCAGTGTCTTAAGACTACTTCCTTGATTTAGTGGGACAGAGAGCTTGTGGTAAAAGATTCTTTCTGCAGAGCTTTCAGGATCCAGTCTCTTTTCAGGGGAGAGACACTTCCAGCAAAGTTTCATACAATGATTCTCAAACTTCTGAGTGCAGACAAATCACCTATAGAGCTGGTCGAAAATTCAAGTTTCAGAGAACCACATCCCAGATATTCTGATTTCAAAGGTTTAAGGAAGTTGCTGAGAATCTGTAATTCAAATAAGCTCTACCAGTGAATCTGATGTAAACTGTTCACAGTTTACACTTCTGAGAAATGTTGGATTAGTGGCTTAAAGGATTAATTCACGTCAAAGAAAAGATCTCCTTTATTAGAAAGTAGTAATTTTGTTACTAGAAAGATACAGGCAACAACATGAAACTTTCTGATATTTGATAACCAAAATAATTTCTCTTGTCACCAATATATTCACATATAATTATATATAAACACAAAGATTGGAGCCTATAATCTGGGCCAGTAAATCAAAGCAACACTTACTTGACATTTAGCAATTTATGAAAGGCTGTTAGACAGTTACAGCTGTATTTTTTTAATGCTAGATAAGAAGACATGAGCATAAACACAAGCATGTGCTTGGTGTGGTTATTTCAAATATGTACATTTTGTTCTTAGCTTTTGTATAAAATATTTTGCTAACAGTATCTAGAAATTTAGAGGAAAAAATCATAAAATATTTGTAAATATTCACGCAAAAACCCAAAATGATTATCAGTGTAATCTACTCAAAAGCAAAAATATTCCCATCATTTTTAGTGGAACACTTATATGTAAAGCCAAGATAATCTTTCTATGAATACTTACTGAACACCTATCTTGTGTGGCATCCTGCAGTAGGTGACAGAAATACAGTGGAGAATATGACAAATTCCCTGTCCCCATGGAACTTAACTCTTCTAACAAGAGGAAATTGAAATGATCCATCCATCCATACAGACAGACAGACATATATACATATATGTTAGTGTCTGTTCTTTCTTCTCCGGATTTTAAAATTTTTTCTTTAGGTACTTTAGAGTGATAATCAATATCGGTCTAAGGAACTAGCCATTACTTGAAATTCACTGTTTGACATTTACACAAAAATATCTGTCTATTCTGTCACATGGAATCTGTTTACTTTTACCTCATCGATAATATTCATTTAAACTCTAGATAACAACATTTTATACCATAACGCTAGCAAGATCACAAACCAATGTAGAATGTGAATCCAATGTTGGACAATGATCAGATAAATTCTTATAAAAAATAAAGCAGAATTATTTAATATGAAATCAGCCTATCTGTACTTATTTTTTGTGTGCAAAACTCCCTTTCAATATTTTAGTATAAGTCATTGGGATCCTTCTATTACAAACTGGGGCATCAGGGCATCTCTTACTTGTGGAAGAATTCTAAAATCTCTATTTGTTCTCTATTTGTTTATCCTTATTTGCATATATCAGGTTTGTGGAACCATTAGATTATAGAAACACAAAAGCAACTTTTAAAATACAACATGTTGTAAAGAAGAAAATAGATAAACAAAGGCAATAATTGGCCTTAAATCTCAATCAAAATATTCCAGATACAGAAATACTACAATTACGTCCTTATAATATAATCCCACATATATGATTGTTACATGGCCAGTAAACAAACTCATGGCCAAGAAGGTCTCTCACAACCATAAGATTTTATGATTTTATAATACTTCTAAAATGCTAAAGTTTTCTTATTTAATGGGAAATTTGTCAACTTTACTCATGATCTTCATCAATTCTCTAACTCTGGAAATCTCTTCTGTAGCAGACCTTTACTAGCTTCCCAGGGATAAATGCCTGCTGAAAGAATAGTAGTTTCAGTTTAACACACACATCAGTACCAAATAGCAGGAAGAAAAGGGAGGCAGCATATATTAGGTGGAAAGGACACGGTTTTGGTGTTAGAAAAAACTGAATTCAAATTCTATAGATTCTGCCACTTAGATACGTGATGATCAAGATATTTAAATTCCACTACTCAATTACAAACAACAATGGTGATCTAGCACCTCTTATATTATCCTGGATAGAGATTGAGCCCATCCTTCGAAGTGAGGTATCACAAGGATGGAAAAACATGCACCGCATGTACTCACTATCAAACTGATACTAACTGATCAACACTAAGGTGCTCACATGGTAGTAATATTCACTGGGTGCTGGTCAGGTGGGGGCTAGAGCAGGTGGGGTGGGTAAACCCACAGCTAATGGAGATGGGGCGTACTGTATGGGAGAAGGACACACTTGTGGCCCTGGCTTGAGCAAGGCAAATGCATTTCATGTAACCAAAATATTTTCGCCCCCATAATATCCTGAATAAAAATAAAATAAAAATAAAATAACTATGATTTCACTTAAAAAAAAAGATACTTAAATTCCGATGCTCAATTTCCTCACTTGTGAAATTAGAAAGTAGTGACTTTGTTGCTAGAAAGATACAGGCAACAACATGAAACTTTCTGATATTTGATACAGAGTTGCTAAAAGGGTTAAACAAAATAATATGCATAATATATGTAATATGGATATATATTTACAGTACTTATACAATAGCTATGTCATTTAGCAGTTATTTATTAGCTATTTCTACATTGAGTAGAAATGTTACTTTTCTTCCTTGCTACAGACAATTTTAGTTTCTGTCTAACAAACATCTGAGAACCATGGCTAAGTAAAATACCCAAACAATTCCCAAATTTACTTTCAGCCTCCCATGCCATGTCTCATTTTTAACTACACTCAAAGATACACCAAAGTGGTTACTAAAAGATCTGGTAGTATTATTAATCTTTGAGAAATTGTAGACGCCTGAAAAGATGGTAAATGACTAGAGAGAAAACAAATTTTAAGCTTTCAATAAGAACATATGGATTTCAGAGATGGTAACTTTGACGTTTCATCTAGTAAAATTCTAGACAGATGGCTTAAGAGACTTAAAAAATAAAGATGTTTTTACTGTGTCCATCCCTAAGAATAAATGGCAAAAAAAGTAGCTGTGTATATATTTGTATGTGTGCACATACATTTAAAAGTATTTTAGATCTGGAAAGCCCAAGAGACTATATTTAATTTCTGTAGGCCAACAATGACAAAGACGAAAGCCGTTATTATTGTTAACATTTAATGGGCTCTTTTATATTCTAGGCACTGTGATAGGTGATTTATATTCATTATCTCACATACTCCTATAAAGCAGGCACAATTATTAGGAAACCAAGGGTCAAAGAGGCTAGGTAACATGCCCAGTACTACACAGCTTAACAAGAGACAGAATAAAAAATTAAAACCCAAATCGTTTGACTCTGGAGTGCAGTCTGAAACACTATGCTTCGCTCTCTTTGACAAACATCTCATAAAGTAATTGAAAATAAAAGGGAAAAATGGGAACTAGATATTAACACATTTAGGTAGAGTTAGAGGTAGATGTATAGCGTACTCGAGACGGGCTAATTAGATAAAGCAAAGCCATGTGTGGTTGTTCATGCCTGTAATCCCAGCTACTCGGGAAGCTGACATGGGAGGTCAGGAGTTTGAAACTAGCCTGGACAACACAGCGAGTCCCCATCTCTTAAAAGAACAGAAAAAATTAGCCAGATGTGGTGGTGCACACCTGTAATCCCAGCTACTCAGGAGGCTAAGGCAAGAGGATTGCTTGAGCCCAGGATTTCGAGGCTGCAGTGAGCTATGATCATGCCACTACACTCCAGTGTGAGTGACAGTGAGAGTTTTCCTCAAAAAAATTAAATTAAATTAATAAAAATGTTTGTAAAATAAAGCAAAATTAATTTATAAGAAAGCTTTTTGCTAAGTTCTACCTAGGTACTCTTCTGTCTGCATCACTATTGCTGACTTGAAGGACAACAGAGAAGGTAAGCTTTCCATATCTGTAACAAGATTCAAAAAGATCACATAAAACTAGAAGAAAGGGCTAAGTAAGAGATAACTGCCAAGCAAGTAGGTTCAATAAATTGATTTTCCAAGTTCAGATAGGTAAGATCTAGCAGATGAATAGTTTATACACAATAGACCTTTAAAAGTTCACTACAAAGCTAGGGTGATCTGCTGTTGAAACAACTAAGTACACCTGGGCTGAACTAAGGGCAGCACACCATCCAGACAGGGCCACGACTAGCTCCACTGTAAGAGCACACTGGGCCAGACAATACTGTGTCTGAATCCCAAGGTAACCCCCAAAGGTCTAAATTTTTGTGTCTTCTTTTAAAATTGTGGCCTCGTTGATATGGTAGTTCAAAATATCTCCATCTCACACATAACTAAAGAAGCTCCTACCTTCCTGTGTATATAAGAGAACATTAGCAGGTCAGAATTTTGTCATTTCAGGAATTTGAAAAGTGCCAAAGGCCATGCATATTATACTAGTGGAAGGTAATCAAAATGATGAGAGATTTGTAAACCAAAGTACATGGAGAATCTAAACAGTGACTTGTACCTTTCGGTGCTCAATAATATTTGCTAATTGAATGAATGAGCAAAGTGTTGAAGAAATAAAGATATTTAATCTGAGAAGGAAGACATAACAGTTGTTTTCATATACCAGAAGATCTATATCAAAAAGGAAGACCCATTTCTATGCTTCTCCAGAAATATGACATAGGATCAAATGGTGGACACTTCAAGGAAGAAGATTTTTGCTCACAATTAGGAAGCATCTTCTAAGTCATAGAGTTGCCTAACTATTGAAGAGACCACCTTACTAGTTATGAAAGGACTCTTAGGGTAGGAAGCTATATCCATAAGTTATCAGTTAACCTAAAGTTCCTATGATTCAAAGCACATAAAGAATATAATAAAACTATACATGAAGACTGAAAGAAAAGGACATGATCTTTCTATGGAAGAAAAGAAAAGAAAGTGATCTGTCACTGAAAGAAGGTATCTTAAATGACAGTGAAGAAAGGATTGTACAAATGGGTCTCTGAATGAAATAGGGAGTAAGGAAAAAGAAACAGTCTCAATAGTCTTTTTTTAATAAACATTTATTAAACAAACAGGGCTGTATATTGGAAATCTAGGAAGATATTATTACCAATGACACTAAGAAAACAAAACAAAAAGAGATCATCAGTTTAAGGAATAATTTGATCAAAATGATCTCCCTTTGTAATTGTTTGGGATTCAATTTTTGTGAGAATTCCAGAATAAGAAGGCTGAAGGCGGCTAGGTACATGTGACAGGAGAAAAGGTACAAGGCCAGATTTGGAGGGCTCTATTTTGGAATACTTGGCAAAAGGAAAATAGCTTAATCCCCGAGAGTAGGTGGGCTTTCTGTGGAAATATTTAAAGAGAACAATGAATTAGGAATGGAGAGAGCATCACAAAATTGTAACTCTGTAAGGATCATTTTGAAAAGTCATCCATTCATTCATTTGTCCTTGGGCAGAACTGTACTTAAATAAAAACCCCAAAGTCATTATCTTTCATCTTAAAAATCTCAACTAAAAGTCATTCTTGATAATGTCTCTGCCCAATATGTCCTAAATGCTAAAGATATAGGCATTAAAGTCTTTCTATATTTTAAGGCTAGTTATGAAATACAAATGGTAAAATTTCTCACAGTAAATGCTATCAAATAATCATATTAAATCATACTTTGACTTGCTAAGTGAATAAACAGAGGACTTAAAGATTTGCTTCTTGGCCTTTTAAAAATTTATAACTCAATACATAGTATAAGCTTAGAAAATAATATGCTCTACTCTAGTCCAAAATATCTATTTGGATTACATCAAATTAAGTGTTATAAAATAAGCAGTATCTTTTAGCAACAACTTAAATAAAACATTACAATACATGGAATCTAATCTATGAAGATTTAATTGGTTTTATTTTCCAAATTGTGAGTTTTTTTAATTCTCCCCTCAATGCTGCAAAATCATAAACATGGTTAAAATAATAACAAACATTAGAGGAAAACTAGGTTCTACAAATCGCGTAGCATCTTTATAATTTAGTAAACATTTGGCAATCAGTGATCATGAGGAAAAAAGAGAGGCAAATGTTATGCATTCTTAGCAAAGGGATATAACTAAAACTATTGTTTAGAAGAAATGAACACAAGTAGTAAGGTAAGGTGTATTACAAACGAAAAGTCTGCTGCTATAAAAATAACAGGTCTAATCTCATCAAATAGGCCTTCATTCAAAATCATTTCTATGAGCCTAAAGAGAAGTGAATGACTCCCCCTGGTATGTACATAGGAAATTGTACACCACCAATATCCAAAAACACCCTATAAAACATATATTCTAGGAAATGTCAACATAACGTAATAATGTGTAGAAAAGAGTTAATATAGCAGGCCTGAGATTGCCTATCCTTAGCAACTTTGGCCGTTAGCTGGCTTCTGGGAACTTGGCCAATAAACAGTTCCCTACATTGATATTTTTACCCCCCAAAAGAAAAAGATGGCTCACTGTGCCTAGACTGTGCAAACCAAATGGTTATGCTAAATACCTGCTTTACTTTTGGGAATCTGGAATTTTGGTAGGTGCTAGGCAGAGGATACCTGCGTGACCAATCCCCAATAAAAACCTTGGGTGCTGAGCCTCTAATGAGCTTCACTGGTACACAATACTTCATATGTGTCATCACAACTCGTTGCTGAAGGGATTGAGCATGTACTGTATGACTCTACCTGGAGAAGACCCTCAAAAGCTTCCACCTGGTTCCCTTTCCTAATTTTGCTTTATTTCCTTTTGCTATAATAAATCTATCATATAGTTATGACTATGTAATAAATCTTATGAGCCTTTCAAACAAATCACCATACCAGGGGGTGGTCTTGAGAACCCCTGACAAAAATTGGGTTTAAGACTGTTTAATTTTTTTAAATCAATTATCTGGATTTAAAAATTAAGATACATTTATCATATTGGCAGATGTCAAAAGTTTAATGAACACATTAGAAATGGAACAAAGTTTCAGAACTGCTGGGACTGAGCCAACACTAACAAGATGAAGTTTAAAGGAGATAAGGATAAAATGTAAAATTGTGTTTTAAAAAAGCAAACCATTGTGCATATAGGGAGAAGGAACATATAATTAAGCAGGTGTGAAAAAGACATATGGGCTTACTGAAAATAAACTCAATATGTTAAAGGCTAAAATATAACTACCAAAGATATCTAATATATTTCTGGGCTAAATAAATAGCAGAATAGTATATACTCTCACTCTCATTTGTTCTGGCCATGTCACACACAGCACATTTTATTCAGCTCTGAGCACCACTTAAAGGAGTATACATTGGAGCACATTCTGGGAAAAGCTGGTGATGAGGTTCAAAATCATATTTTATTAGAATTGTTCAAGACTAAGAGAACACTTGATAGAAACAATGATTCTACTAAGGTATACACAAGGCTCTTCGGGAAAATAGAAATTTTAATTTCTCCTATATAACCACAGTGAGAAAAGGTCTGAAAGACATTCATTTCAGATGCATATAAATAAAAATTATCTAAAAACCAGAGCTATCCCAAAGTGTATTCACCCTCCTTTAAGATACATATTCAGGAATAACCTGTAGCAGCACAATTCACAACTGCAAAGATGTGGAAACAACCCAAGTGCCCAGCAATACATGAGTGGATTAATACAATGTGGTATATGTATACTATGGAGTACTATTCAGCTATAAGAAACCACGGTGATATAGCAACTCTTGTATTTTCCTGGATAGAGCTGGAACACATTCTACTAAGTGAAGTATCCCAAGAACGGAAAAATAAACACTACATGTACTCACCAGCAAATTGGTTTCACTGATCAACACCTAAGTGCACATATAGGAATAACATTTATCAGGTGTCAGGCAGGTGGGAGGGGGGAGGAGAGGATGGGTATATACAAACATAATGAGTGCAATGCGCACCATCTGGGGGATGGACACGCTTGAAGCTCTGACTCTGGCGGGAGGGGAGGGCAAGGGCAACATACGTAACCTAAACATTTGTACCCCCATAATACGCTGAAAGAAAAAAAAAATAACCTGTAAGTCCACAGAATGTGGATTTTGGAAGGAAAAATTCAATTCAAATGGACAGCTATATTAAATTATAGCTATATTAATCTTTCAACTCTCCTAAAATACTCTTTCCCATGGCTTCTTCATTTAGTCAGTAACAGAAGGGCAGCGGGGAAAAGAATCTTAAAGTCATCTTCAATCCAACTACACCCTTGCCTGAATTGGAGGGAAAAGGACTGCTGGGAAGAGACCCAGGAAATACTGTTAATCCCGAGAATTAAATGTAATTCAGCTCAATAAATAAATGACTTACTACATACAGAGCACTGTGCACTCAAATCAACAAATAATTGAGTAGTCACTCTCTATTAATACAAAGCACTCTGAGGAACCAGAGAGATGTAAAAGATCTAACAAGAAAAAGCGCGGATCTGCAAGCATGCCTGCTCCTTAGACATGCACACCAGGTGTGACTGCTCCACAGTGAAAGCCACTCTCTCATCGGCCACAGCTCCCTCACTGTGGGAACTAAACCCGTGGTCTGCAGGTTAGGGAAATCTTAAGTATCAAAACCAGGCCTGGGGTCCTTGGCCCTTAACAGCCGAAATCTTGACTCTCCAAGGACACAGGCCTCAAAATTATTTCCTTAGGAAAATATCCTCCCCTATCTTGAAAGACCAGAAGAATACAATGCAAAAAATTTTCTAAGCCTTTCTCAGACCCCAGTATATGGGTGGCTGTGTGGCACACACAAGGTATAATGAAATAGGCAATGCTGAAGACAGCACTGATGATGAGAGAACAGAACCGACAGAATTCAACGATCTTAAACTAATATGTAGCCTTAAACAACAAAGCAGCAGCAGAGTAAATGGTGAGCTAATAAAAGCGAGAAAATGGTCTGAGCTCTAAAACTTTTGACATAAAGAATTTGGGGCAATTTGATTTAAAAGAGGCTCAGCAGATCATGCTAGTTAATATATCTTCAACTTTTTAAAAAAATAATTTATTGTAGGGAAGAAAAAAAACACAAAGAACAAATCTCTTAAAGGGGGTTGGAGGGGATAAAGTGAAAAATCAATTCCCTTAATTTATTTATTATAATAATGTAGAATTGTTGCTAACAAATTTGCAGTGAAACACCATAGTTTGATACATTATTGGTGTGACAATAAACTGGCTCGCTCCTTTTGGAAAACAAGTTGGCAATATGTATAAATAATCTTAAAATATCTTCACACAGTTTGACTTACTATTTCTTTTTCTTAAAAATTGTAAAAAAAAACCAACTAAATATGGATAAACCTTTCTTTATAAAAATGTTTTTATAGAGTATGCAACAAAATGGAAAAATGTTTAAGAAAAGTCCTAATCCATGGGGGAGAGGACAATGTAAGAAAAGAAAACCAGCATCAAGAGTCATTATCACACCTAATTATATCTAGGTAAGGAAATATGCATGACTTATTCTCTTTCTTATCCTTCTAAACATTCACTAAATTTCCTTCAGGGGCAATATTTCTTTAAAAATTAAAAATAAAGCAACTAAAATAAATCTTGATTGAGGGGGAAAAAGAGGACATTAGTTACGTGAAAAGGAGGATTAGGAAAAGCAGAATTTAGAGCTAAATTTATAGTGATTCTCTATAATTCATTCTTTTACAGAGTTGTCAGAAATTAAAAGGTGTTGATTATGGAAGGGCAAGTCGTTGGGCATATGAAGAAGTGGAGACAATATCTTACCACTCAATTATCTCTGTAAGAAATCCTTGAGGTCTTCTCTTAAGACCCTCCAGCCCATTAACTGTTCTGAAAAAGGTAGAAGGGCCTAATGATTCTCTGATACCATTCATTTAAAATCAAATTAATAGAAACATGACCATTTACTATCGTTTTATATACAGTTTTACATGAAATTACCCTACTCATTTGTCTAGGGACAACATATGACAAACATCATTAAGGAGCTCACCCAGACAACATGGGTTCAAATGATGGCTCTACTATCTCAGTGACTTGGACATAGTACCTAGGACATAAAAGCAGACACAGTCAGCCCTCCGTATCCATGGGTTTTGCATCTGTTGATTCAACCAACCATGGCTTGAAAATAGTTTTTTTTAAAAAAGGGATGATTGTGTATGTACTGAACATGTGCAGACTTTTATTTCTTTCATTGCCTAAACAATACAGTATACTCACAACTATTTACATAGCATTTACATTGTATTAGGTATTACAAATAATCTAGAGATGATTTAAAGTATACAAGGGGATATATACAGGTTATATGCAAATACTAC
This sequence comes from Indri indri, assembly GCA_004363605.1. NCBI lineage: Eukaryota > Metazoa > Chordata > Mammalia > Primates > Indriidae > Indri > Indri indri. Next base: position 116,373 of record RJWJ010000829.1, read on the forward strand.
ACCATTTTATGTAAGGGACTTGAGCATCTGTACATTTTGATATCCATGGGGTATCCTGGAATGAACCCCCCATTGATAATGAGAGACAACTATATAGTGTTTGCTTTTATTCTAATGGAGCAAATGAAGTATATCTTCAAGATAAATTTCAAGATCATTTATTCCTCTTCTCACCCATTTACTAAACTTGAAGAAAACCAAAACTTTCTTACGGATTCGTTTAAAACAATAGTACTGACCAAGGCATATATTAATAATTAACAAATACCTGTGATTAACTGAATCACCAAGATTTTTTAAACTGCTTAATTTTGTATAAATATAAATTGTGGCTCACTTGAAATTGCTTTGTATTTTCATCCATTAGTTGACAACATCAAAAACCATAAAATTCCTAGTGCTATAATAAACCTTAGCCATGAGTATGACTATATCAATTTATTTCCTAACTGATAAATTACCAAGAGCCTACTAATGTCATACATCAATGCAAAATTACAAATTCTCTTAAATCATATACATTTTAGAGTTGCATACAAATATGGCTCTTATCTAGCTAGATCTTCTTTAGTTTTCTGTATTACTGCTGATTAAAGTACTACAAAACAGGCCTGCTTTTTTATAAATTTATAAGTAACTCTTTCAAACTATAAGATTATTATTTATTGATGAGAAGTTTAACAAATGCTTCTGATGTTTGAAGATTATACCCAATGTTAATTATTTGTCACTCCATACTTAAAGGTAAAATAATATATGATTATGTTGTATTAATAGTTGAATAAAGAGACTAGAAATTAAGTTTTATATGCAAAGAACTTTACTCAAATAGGAAAATGATCTAAAAATCAGTATGTAGATTAACTTTATAAGGTAAAAACAAATTATGAAGAGGAGATCTGTGTTTCATTAGAGAGAAGTATTCAGTTGACAAACCACTGGAATCACAGAGAAGAATCAATGTCTGGATTTTTACCCATATGCTAGACATTTTCCTGAAGTCTGAATGAATCGGATTGAAATCAGTAATCACTCCTTGCTATAAAATCCTTTAGCAATTATAAAAGCACAACGTTCTATTGTGACTACCACATAATGGGCATTATAATGCCTTATACCCAGGGTTAGCAAATTTTTTTTCTGTAATGGGCCAGATAGTAAATACTTAAGGCTTTGCAGGACATAAAATCTCCATCACAACAACTTAATTCCACCATTGTGGCATGAAAGCAGCCATGGGCAATACATAAGGGGCATGGCTATGGTCCAATAAAATTTTATTTAAATTTTATTTATTTATTTACTGCAAATTCTTGACTCCTGTCTTATCCTATAGTTACCTGTATATAATCCATATATCCCCTAGTAGTCTATATGCTTTTGGGAGACTGAAAATCTATTTTACTTAGAAATCTCATTATCTTACATAGAATTTGGTATAGTCCCTGGCACACAGTAAAAACTGAATAAATATTTAAATGAATGAATGAGTGATTCTGTTATTTAAAAATGACCAGGTTCATATCATATAATTAACAGAGAACTTAAAACCTGCCTGTTATAAAAGACTTCATACACTGATAATCACCTATAATCAGATGACAAATATTAGGGAAAACAACTTTAAAAGAAGTAACCTAGGAAGATGCCTAAGTTGGTAGAATGTGTTCCATGTGTAGTCCCTTTTGCTACTTCTACCCATGTTAATATTCTTGTCCTAATTTCAAAGCTTATAATTTATACCTAAGGTAGTAATTTTCCTCTAATCAGATTTAATCCACATAAAGGATATTTTCTTTTTCATATACTGTATGCCAAAGATACTGTGTCTTTCTCCCTATAGCTCTTTTTCACTATTTTGAACAATGAATATTTCATCTCTTTTCACTTTAATAACTTCTCAAATATCCCAAGGTTTCTCTAGAACTATAGCATACAAACACATGGCTAAATATTGAGGTCAACTCATATTTTTAAATGCACTGAGCCCGCTAACTCTTCAACCCATTGCATTGTTCCTAGGACTTTTCTGCAATCCCTCCCTCAAATTCTAGAAATTAGATAAATCTTTCTTCTCACAATTCAATAAATTATTCTTCACCTTAACAGGGTCTGGGACTATTATAGAACCACAATTTATGCCCTGCACACAACACAATCAATAAATATTTATCATCCTAAATTGTTGATTTAGAATGCAAAAATATCTAGTTAATTCAGATTAAAATCTGAATTTGGATTTTGCAATGTCTTGCAAACTCTTCAAATAAGTAGCATAAATTTAGTAGCTATAAAATTGTTGTAAAAATTTTAAATATTTAAGACAATAAACTTTTCAAGTAACTCAAAATGTATTGATATTCAGTTCATACACATACTAGAAACTATTTAAGAAAAGGTTTCATCTAAGGACACTTATAAGGCAACCTTGTGTTTACCTTATTTGAATTCCCTTAATATTTTCTGTAACTGTATTAGTTCACTGAAATAAAACTAAATTACATGTTAAAAAGGTTTTATTTAGAACATCACTAATTCAGATTAATCTTTGATTCCCTGAGTGATATTTTATTTATTACACACAAATATATATATAGCACTGTAGCCAGAATTATCAAAACTTTTCCCATCATAATGCTTGAGAAAAATACAACATATGATGACTTCCACAACATTGTAAATCCATTGCAAAGAAATTTCAGAACATAAAGTGCATGACTATGACATGTTTACTTTCTAAAAGTAGTTCATATGAAAATAATGTGATTTTAACAATTCTTCATAATTAAGACTATAATTTTTTAAATACACAGCAAATAGTGTTCAATTCAGTCTTCATATCTCTTAATATATTCTATATTCAGATGACTGCCCTGTTTTCTAAAGGACAGATAAATTTTTATTATCCTCTATAAAAAAGAAACTGTTTTAAGAAATATTAAAATACTAATCAGGGCTCACAATAAATCTCATTAAAAATGTCCATAATCTCAAAATTTCACCTTCAATACACAGTTAATTTTTAAATAATTCTTACTGTTTCATAAGTTAAAAGATAAAATTTCACATGGAATTTTTCCTGTATCAACTAAGTCTTCATTTTCCACTCAAGAAAGAAAGATAGGAAGAATAACATCTATTGGATGTCGGGCAGGGGGGAGGGGGGAGGAGGGGACGGGTATATGTATACACAAAGAGTGCGATGCGCACCAGCATCATCCAGGGGATGGACAAGCTTGAAGCTCAGACTTGGGGCGGGGGGCAAGAGCAACATATGTAACCTAAACATCTGTACCCCCATAATATGCTGAAATAAAAAAAAGAAAGAAAGAAAGGTAGGGTCACTCTACCACCAGCCATCCATAAGTACACTATTCATGAACCTTTTAGAGGCAATACTACTGCTACATAAGACATATGGTCAGCAGTATCCTTTTCTAATGATATGATCTCGTTAGGGACACTTACAAAATTTTATCTCAGAGTTCTGTATGTTAAATGAGACAGTGTTTACTCACAAAAGCTTTTAGAAGACACCTAATTCATAATGTCAAGGGCATTACACATGTTTAAAAGCATTTTAAGCTCTTTCAAATTTCAATTTTCAGTTTTTACAGTAATTTCTTAACCCTCACAGTTGATGAGAGGAGCAGGGACCTGTCTCCATTTTCCTCATGGTACAGTGAGTCACTTGAATATAACCCATATTACTATTCCAAAATTGAGATATGGTTAATCCCACCCAAGAACATTACTTTAAATCTTAACATGTTTTCTTTAAAAAATGTGTACCTCTAACTATGGTAAAAGTAATTAAATACCTTACAACAATTGCAAATTGAGAATAGGGGGTTCCTCCCATCTTTGTAGCTTGGGTACAAGTAAAAGCATTATAACACAAACACACACACACACACATTTATTTGCCCCCATGCTACCACTGGGTGTACTAGACTTCAAAATAAATAAAAGTAAATCAAGATGAAGTCCTCTAATAAATTGCAATATTTTGTTCAATTATAAATGGTAAATCACATTCAAAAACAGAGAAAGGAGGGCTGATAGAGGAAGTTGATGACTGAAATAAGAAGCCATCACAAGACGCATTTAGTAACACTGCCCTCTAAATATGAACTTGCTTTTTTTTTTTTTTTGGAGACAGTTTCACTCTGTTGCCCAGGCTACAGTGCCATGGCATCAGCCTAGCTCACAGCAACCTCAAACTCCTGGGCACAAGCAATCCTCCTGCCTCAGCCTCCCGAGTAGCTGGGACTACAGGTGAATGCCACCACACCTGGCTAATTTGTTCTATTTTTAACAGAGATGGGGTCTCGCTCTTGCTCAGGATGGTCTCGAACTCCTGAGCTCCAGTAATCCTCCCACCTCTACCTCCCAGAGTGCTAGGATTACAAACGTGAACCACCACACCTGGCCTAAATGTGAATTTTCAAAATACACTTTTCCAGATTTATTCCCAAATAAATATACCTCAAAATCAAGTAAAGTTTTACAATCTTGGACATGTTATAAGTTTTAAAAAATTGCCTTGGGGCAACTTAATTTATTATATAAAACTAATTTGGGGTATATGAAGTTTTTCTTTAAAATCTATTCTAAGAGAGCAAAAACTTGAGTGCATATATATTTGCACTATTACAATATAAATTATATTTCAAAATCTAATCCATAGCAAGAAGAACATTTCACAAAAAACAAGACATAAATTATACTGAAGTTGTTTCTTACATACAAGATACTATGCTCTATTTTGAAATTGATAACTTCAAACAATTCTAAAAACAGCATTTTGAATCATCTTTCTTTGCCAAAATAATAGATGTAAGAAAAATCCAAATATAATTTAGCTTTTTATATTAAAACTAGGATTTTCAGGAATTTTTTTACCTGCTCCTTTCTAAATTCTCTTTTAATCCTTTCCAAATCTATCATTTATATTATCAATCTTACCAATTTAGCATTTTTAATTTAAAAATTCCTTTTAAAAGTACATGGAATAGAGGCCGGGCGCGGTGGCTCACGCCTGTAATCCTAGCACTCTGGGAGGCCGAGGCGGGCGGATCGTCCTGAGCTCAGGAGTTCGAGACCAGCCTGAGCAAGAGCGAGACCCCGCCTCTACCAAAAAAAATAGAAAGAAATTAATTGGACAGCTAAAAATATATATAGAAAAAATTAGCCGGGCATGGTGGCACATGCCTGTAGTCCCAGCTACTCGGGAGGCTGAGGCAGTAGGATTGCTCGAGCCCAGGAGTTTGAGGTTGCTGTGAGCTAGGCTGATGCCACGGCACTCGCCCCAGGCAAGAGTGAGACTCTGTCTCAAAAAAAAAAAAAAAAAAAGTACATGGAATAACTGTGAAGAGGCTATTAGAATAAAATGCATCATCTAGTAACACTTATTTTAAACCTCAAACTCGATTAGGAACATAAGTAAATGTCTCAAAATTGTATTTTATACAGAGTATAAACATGAACACTTCTTTGTGTCAGGCATAATCTCAGACAAAGTTACTGTTCATCTTTTGCTATACTCTGCATTTCATTCGAAAATAAATTTTGAATTTTAAAATACAGGCTATTCAACTTTTTACTGTATTTTTTTGTGTCTCATAATTAAAATAATGCTATCACCTTGAATTTATAAAGTATAATTGAGCATTTTTAACTGGCATCAACCTTATTTATACTTGTTTAAGCAGAAAACATAAAATAAAACTGGGGTCAAATTTCTTAAGTCAATGATAGATATTTCTCTTGCTCTTGTATAAAGTATTAGTTTTGGAAGTTTAGAATCTTAGCGAATATTTCCATTCAAGAAATTCTACCATTATGCACTAGGTTTCTTGATATTTATCATCTAAAAATTTGAGAATTTTAGAATCTCAAAAACTAATTTGGCTCCACTTACTACAGTGAAAGTACTGATACCACGTGCGCCTTGCATGTTAAATATTTATCAGACATAACAGACTCCTGACGAAGTTATTACTGTGATTTTCTTCACCTTTGTAGGGAATCATATATAGAAACAGAATAAAAGTTACCATAAAACAGTTATAAATACGGTCTTTGGAGATGGGGCACTGAAAGCAGAATCCTGCCAATCTAGGAAATGCGGGTAACACGCCAGCTGGAGCCAATTTCCCAACACAGGACCACCCTTTTGTTGTTTAAACATGTGAAAAATACCGTAAGGTGCCAACCATGGTGCATTTAAAAATCCCACAGTGAATGAGACCCATTTCAGATTTACCAAGTAACATTTGAAACCATTCATGTTAAAACAAAAACAAGTCAAGAACATCTACTAATGCAGGAAGGTCATCAAGTTTCTCTGAAAAATCTACCTGAAACAACAAATATTACAGAAGTCAGACAACTCTATAAATACTATCTTTATAAGATGGTATTGGAACATTATTATTGTTACTTGTAGTATCAACATAAGCTGTTTTGTGAAATGTCAAAATATTTTTTTAAATATTCAGCATTCTTCTTAGTAAAACATTAACATTCTTTTCCTGATTATGAAAGAAACAAACGCTAATTGCAAAAAAAAAAAAAATCTTAAACAGTAGTAACAAAACAATTCTATTACATCACTTCTAATATTTTAAAAGACAACCACTTTTACTGTTGAAAGTAAGTGCTACATATTTTAAATTATAGAGTAAAACTAGCACTGGATCAATGTTTCATAAGAAACATTAAAAGGGAATTTTTCTTTTCTAGCCATTCTGTTTTCCTCAATATCTATACATTTGGTTATAGAATATGCCATTTTCTACATATCCTTCTTAATCCTAAAATACAGTTTTGTTCATAGAAAAAAGCATCTGTTGGAACCTACATATTACAATATAGCATCAACTCACTAACACATGCTCCCGTGCACCAAAACGGCCCTATCTGAACATAGGTGATGCTACGCTCAGAATGTTATACTAGCAGATTCCCCACATTTTAATCTTTTTTATCTGCTTATTACATAATTGTACCTTTTTCACATCTAATGATTAGCTTCCAGGGTGGGAAGGGCCAGAGGAAAGTCCTTTAAGACAACAACTTCATTTATTTTTAAACTCATGTAATTAATGGTATCTGTAGAGCAAATTAGCTTATTAATCAATCTTTCTTCTACATAATAAATAGTATATGATAAAATAACTCAAATTCCATTTTAATAAATGAAGAAAATTAAAATGCAAAGACTAATGGTAAGACATCCATAGCTATCCTTTCCTAGTATTGCCACCTTAATGAGAAAAAAATGTTTAGGCATATTTAATATAATAAAGTAAGGAGGTAGATTAATCTCGGAATCATCCCTGACTGTCTCATCTCAACATCTTTTTGCTAGATATCTTCAATCTCAAATGATGTCTTCATGAATAATTATTCCTGGGAAATGAGCTTTCAGAAATTATAAAACTTTTCTATATTTAAAATATCTGAGTTTAACTCAAAATTTAAGTTTGAACAGATTTGGGAGAAAAATATGCTATCTTAGAAAAACCTAATGTGCAATGAATTAATTCTGTTTGAATGGGATTAGTGACATTTAAATTGTGATGGTAATAAACATGGCACCCACGGAGATAATAAAACAGCTGCCACCACATTCTGACCACTTTCTATGTGTCAGGAGCTGTGCTGGGCACTTACACTACAAAATCTCACTTAGTCCTCAAATCCAGCTGAACAGGGAGGTAGAAGTCTCTGGTTCCTTTTTTTTTTTTTTTTTGTCAATGCCAAAACTAAGGTTTTGGAACATTCAGTATCTTACCTAAGGCCAAGCAGCTTATGAGGACCTGGATTTCAGCCCAGGTTTCATACATTAGTAAATTAAAAGACTTCCAATACTCTATAACTTTAGAAACAACTACACAAATAATAGAATGCTAAAGCATAATAAAAGCATAGAGCATTATTTTATTTTTTGGCTATCATTTATAATAAAACTGGATAATTACCACAGAATATGATGTGAATAATAGTTATGCTTCCTATTCTTAAAACACATCAACCTAAAAAAGACAGAGTAGTTTTGAAATAAGTATTACCTTGTTTTATAAACACATTGAAATATGTCAAAAGGAAGTTAAGGGGCTTGCCTTAGAGGTGCACATGGAACACTGCAGTAAATGAAGAAGCTAATCCTAGCACTTATCTCATTCGGCCTATGATAAAGCCTTTCCTTTCCACCCTTCCCCTTCAAAAAAAAATTGTTTTTCAAAAAGAAATTCATAGAGATTTGAAAAAGCTATTCAAAGAAAACAACAAAAATGAACAAAAGTAATATCAAGAGTTTCAGTTTGATTATAGGCTAAACTGGTAGTTTGAGCCTATCAGATTGCTGTTTTAATAAAAGAAACATTAAGACCAAAGAAAAAGATATCATAAGAAAAGAACTGAAGGAAAAGACTTAGGGCAAGAAAAGAGAAATAAAACTCAGAGAAATTTTTGTAGGGAGAATGTACAAGGGCACAAAGGTGTGAAGGCTTATGAAGAGAAAACAGTGCAGCAAACTGGTGAAGTGCCCAGGTTCAGCTCGAGGCCTACTGAGTGTGCAGCAACCTCTGCCACTGACCAGTTGAGTGACTCTGAATAAGTGACTTTTCTTTAGTTTCTTCGTCTCTGCAGTGGGAACATTAACAGAACTATCTCAAAAGGTTGCAGTGAAGATTAAATGTTACAACACATGTAAAACTTAGCACTGAGCCTGGCACATAATTATGAGAAAAAGCCAGAAGAGGAAAATGCAATAGTATGGCCTCACGATTTCTGTACACAGGATCCACTAGGTCTTTTCTAACTATACTTAACACCCTAAACTAAAGAAATCAAAATCTGATTCCCAAATAATATGTACAATGTTGAATGTTTTATTTACAACACCTGAAGAATTAGCAATGGTATGTTTCCTTGAACTTTATGTTTTCCTTGAACTGCTCTAAATTTAAGAGGCACACTTCAGCTCGTCCATGATGCCACTGTCAAGCAAACAGGGAACAAGAATAAATATAAATTCAAGCTATAGAGTGTAAAACAATTAGATTTTGATTCCCAAACAAGTAAACTCCTGTTCTGAGGAAGTGTTTCATTAAACTGAAGCAAAGTCTGATTTTGATATACAGAATACTATTTTATTCTTTATTTTAAACCTTTTGTACATGTTTAAAAATATACAGGGGTTCAGAACAACCTCAGTAAACTGACAGTGTTTCTACTAAAGGACTTCTGCGGTCAAACCGCCAGTACGCAAACACAGTTGGTTGGCTTCTAATTGAAGAGTCATAGGCACATTTCGTTAAATGCATTTCATAAAACAAAGAAATCAAAAATGCTGAGAAGAAAAATACTCAGTAGTTTGATATAAATTTTAAAATATCTTTCAGGCAAGAAACTTATGGTAAAAAAGTAAGATTTAGCTGTTTTACTGCTCATACCTGTTTTACTACTAATTCCCCAAATGCTACTTTGCTATATCTAAACCCCTGACAATTTATTACACAATCTCATTTAGCACACTAAAAAATAAGTTAATCTCTGCATCTGAAAACAGATCATTACAAAATAGAATACTGACAGCTCTTTCCTGTATTTGATAAAGTATATTATATTCTCAGCAGCACTAAAAATGCAGCTTCGTCTAGTATAAATATCTAAATAACAACTACACAAAAGTATTTTTCTCTTAAAATAAGTTTTTGTATATACTTTTTCCAATGTTGACAACTTAAACAACATTGATCTATATATTGTGCTAAGAAAACATCAGGCACAGATCACATAATTTACATTTTCTTCGCTGTAATAAATACCATATGTGCAAACGCATATCACACAAATGACTAGTGGACACAGCAGTAAGCTATTGTAGACCTAACACAGAAAGATTAATGTTTTACTGTTTCGTTTTTTTTTTTAAACAGGTCATTCCAAGTAGCATTAAGACTGATACCTCACTGCTGGGTGAGTACTCTTCATCTGCATTAAAATTACTCATGGGTTTTCTTAAAGAAAAACAAAGCTTTACTATAGCAAAAAAACAAAAAAACAAACAAACAAAAAAAACAAGAACAAACCATCACTTTTAGGCACATGAACTAATTGAAAAGGAACCAGATAAAAATGTTTCCAAAAACCATTAAAAATATTTAACAGACTACCAGATTGCTTTGTTGAAAAGAATAAATTATTTAACATTATGGTTGCTTTATACAGTAGATTCTTTCGTTAGCTAAGATATTTCTGAAGGTACCAAAGGATGCAGATTGGAAAAAGAAAGATCGAAGAAGAAAAGAAAAAAATAGCAAGCTGTTTGGAAAAGGGGAAAAAGCAAATGTCATTTTACCCAGAGAAACAAAAATACTGTTTCTATTTGTTTGTGGCAGATAACCTGTGCTACAGAGAAGATAATAAAAACACAAGTAAAAGGGTTATGTGGCAAGTAATAAAATACAATGCTGACTGCACATCCTCCATGAAGAGATTACTTATGGATGGCAGATTAGTGTGTTTAAAAGTACACTTTGATGCAAAAGATTATTCTTTAACACATATATAATATGTAGCATTTTTCTATAAAAGGCAATTTATATAAGTAATAACTTCCAAAAACAGAAAGAGTGAGCAAAACAGAGACAGACAAAACAAGAGACAGAGAGACAGAGAGTATAGTCAGACAGAGAGACAGAGAGATGCCGAGGGGCTTGCTCATGTCCTGCAAAAGATTTAAGATACTTTTTTTTTCATCCTCATTGCTTAATTTTTCCTGTTACTGCAAAATTATACTCACACTATAATTATCTCATGAAATAACCCTCTATACATCCTTTCCTTCAGTTTCTTCCACGAAAAAAGAAAAAGAAAAGAAACCTTTAGTCTCATTTTTCACTTCATAGTCAACTATTCAAGTAAATATTTCTATGGTGGCAAATTTCCAGATGAATCAAGACTCTGATCCAAAACCACTGTCAGATTTCATTTGATTTACTACGTAGTCATCTTCAAATGGAGCAGGAATTAGCCCGTTTCCTAGGTTTGGGGTCTCGTGCTTCCTGATCCTTCACACACATACAAGATGTGCACATTGTCTCGGACAGTCTTCGGAGGCCTAGCCGGAAAACGCTGTTGGAGAGGCTGTATATCACACAGTTACAGAAACTATTACTTATAGCAAGCCAGGTTGTTAGGAAGGACAGTGTCGGATTGTCTAAGACACGGGAGCTTTCTAGAAGAAAGTAAATGATATAGGGAAGCCACAGCATGTAAAATACACTGGTTATCCTAAACAACACCATGGCGTACCGACGGTCAGGGCTGTGTCCAGTCTCCCTGGAAGCATCTACCTCGTGGCTGGGGAATCGAGCCCTTCGGTCATTTATCTCTTTGGTGTGCTGCCGGCAAATTTTGAAAATGTGGAAATAAGTGAAGCAGACAACAAATGCAGCAGGAGCATAAAGTAAACAAACAATGAAGCCAGTAAAATAGGCACTGGTGAGCCAAGAGGTGGCACACCATTCAAAAATGTCACCATGGTAACCAGGTTTCCCCCAGCCAAAAAAGGAAGGCAAGAAAATTAGGCAGGAGTAGATCCAGATCAAAACGATGCAAATTCTCAGGCGACATGGGGTGACCAGTTGATTGTAGGAAAGAGGCTTGGTTATGGCAAGATAGCGATCCACACTGATGCAAGCAAGACATGCCATGGAAACACTTTTTAGAACTGAGATGATATATCCAAAAACCTGGCAAGTCAGTGACTCGTGGACACCTGTGGAGTAGTGGAGAAGTGAGAGAGTAGGAACCAAGCAGCTAACTCCAACGAAAAGGTCAGCATATGCCATCGTCTGAATAAAATAGCTGGTAGTATAATGATGTAAGAGTGGAGCACAGTGAAAGACAAAGATAACTGTTAAATTCCCAGCAATGATGAGAAATGTCAGCAAGACAATCACAACTGTCTCTAAGATGCAGACATCCACTGCACTGTAGTAGCCAAATCCAAGTGGGCAGGAGTGATGCTCGGACACATTCAAAATGCCACTGCTCATGTTCAGGATCCTCCATTCAGTCCACCTGGATTCATTCATGGCTTGGAATTAAAGAAACCTGCAGTCTTGGCTACAGCAAGCAGGTGCCCTGCCCAGCATCTGTTAAACGCTGCACATGAGTGCTTCAGAACCTGCTTCGGTAGACAGTGCTAGTGCTTCTGTCACAGCTGAGAGTCCCAGAGAGTGCTCAAGTCTCTTCATCAGCCTCAGTGCAGCAGTGACACACCTCAGCTTTGGGGGGGAAGGGAGAGAGGTAAGCTAGAAAGGAGGTGAAAAGAGGTCACTGATTAGCTTCCTTTGGTGCTCTCAACGAAGTTTTTGCAGACACAAGGCACTTCTAGAAAAAACGGATTTATTATCTTGCACTAAGAAAAATTAAATCTGTAAAAAGGAAAAAATCAATTGCCAAGGGAAGAAAAGCTTCTGTGGGTCATTTGTTCTCTTGAGAGAGGTAGTTTCTTAGGGATCAACTAGAAAGAATGAGAAAAGGAAAAGTCTTAAATTGTCTCAGGCTTTCTGTTTCATCTACGATGAAAAAGGCATTCATGTTTTAGAATTTAGGTAAGATCTCAGATTTGCTTGAAAAGCTAAGAAAAAGTTCATTGTAGCAAAGACTGTCTTTGGGCTCAGTTCAGGGTTTGATGCTAGTGGGTTAACTTTATGATCTATTTCTCTCTCATTTTTTTTTTAAATCTAAGAAAAACAAATCTATCAAGGTTAATTTGAAAAGACTCATCTCTTTATGGGCACAAAGGAGCAGACTAGGGGTAACAAACAGACTCCAGATTGCCCTATAACTCTCATGAGAAAAAAGTATTTTTCCAACAGGGAAGATAATATACAATAAATTAATGGATTGACACCTGACAAAATATGGTAAACGTCTGCAGTTTTAATTCTGCATGCATTTTTAAGCATTTAGAAGAAAACAGTTTTAGTCCACTACAGTTGCTGGTGCTACTAACAGCAATGTAAATTATACTTCTTCCTTTTTAAAATGAAAAGAAATATTTTTTACTATTAATTTGGCATCTATAACTGAAAATAACTTTCATTATTTGATATGTCATCTTCCTTACAATGGAGCATAATAAAACATATAACTCGAAGTTATTTCTCATCTTTGCAGCCATACTCATATCTCACAAATATACACAAATATATATGAAATTTAGAAAATAATAAAAACTTTACACTCTGAGCTTATTTGACAGAAATATTGCCATTATTTATTACTTTGGTATTTCTAGTAGGCTTCATATTCTATGTTATACCTTTTCTATTTTCAGTAGATGATTAACACATTAAATCATTACTTCAACCAAATTTTCTGAAAATGGAAATTTACCTTATTTATTATATTTGCAGTTATGTAGCAGCCATATGTTAAGAAAATGCCTCTTCTATTTCTGTATTCTATTTTGAGCAGGTGTTCAATTAATATAGGGGGCATTAGGTAGGTTGCAAGATAGTCTTGTTTTAAAATACCTCTAAAGCATCAAGATGAGTTCAGACCTAGAGTTTGAAATACCGAAAGGCTGGCAAGACAGAATCCATCCAAAAGGCTTCCAAGGTCATTCTGATATCAGGTTAACATTTGCCAAAGTCTTTTTTAAAGCAAAGGCATTTCAGAGAGTCTCTTGTGAGTCTTTATTGTAATACCTTTTGAAGAAATAACATTCACTAGTGATAAAAACATCTCCTCCAGGAACAATGCAGCAGCTTAATAGAAAGCATTCTTCTGAAAGTTATTTTCTCCTGCACCAAGTCGGGCAAGTCCTTCTTCTTTTATAACAGCAATAGGATACTTCTCCTTGTACATTCCTACTTTCACTTATCACAAAATAGTTCTCTTGTTACAGGAATAAGGTAATGCTTCTCACCTACATTCACTCTTATCAGCTGCTAGCTGGGCTGCTTGATTCAGAAGTCCGATTTACTGCGTGATGCAGTTACAAGGATGCTGTCAGTACATTCTTCACAATCTCTCAGCATCAATGCTTCCACCTGAGCCCGAGCCCTGCTCCTCCTCCTCATCCTGGGCTGATGCAGAAGAACTCACCATCAGAAAGGTGACTCGGTCCTCCTGCCCCAATCAACAGCACAGCCAATGGCTACTGCAGCTGAAACTGTCACTAGGTAACAGTTGCCAGGCACATGCAGGCTTATAGACTTACTCGGCAAGCTCAGATCAAGATTGACAAAAGAAGACAATGGAACTGACCAATCCCTATAATATATTTATGAACTTCTAGAGGTAATCTCCATATAGCATTTGTAAGGATGATTTCCTAGGGACAGGACAGGCAAAAAAAAAAAACCAAAAAAAAAAAAACTGGCATACACCTTTAAACCCTTGTGGTAAAGAAACTACCACAAGGTACTATGACTCTAAAAAGTCAGCAGTAATCTAATGCTTACTGGCAGAGAAAACTTATTAATTATTAAAAATCAGCCAAGTTTTCATGAACTCAAGAGATATAACTACTATTTTTTCTCTCTAAAATATATAGTTATATTTTGATGAATACAAGTTAAAAGTCATTTACTAATCTCTCCACTCCCTGCCGCACCCACACAAAATTACTGAGTTTGATATATTTAACTGTACAAACAAAGCACAGGAACTAATACCACTATTCTAAAATCTATTCAGAGAAATATTTAAGGTCAAATATGATCTTAGAAAAGTATAGGCATCAGAATAAACAGAAAGACTGCTTAGTCCACTTTTTATCCTAATATTAAAAAAGGGTCAAAGGGGCAAGGAAATTTGGCATAAGTGCTTGAGCTACACATACCCAAGTAAGAAGAAAGCAAATTAAACTCAAATACATTATGGACCTTAAAAACATTTGTTTATTTTGACTTACTACACACAAACTTTCACTATTTTAAGCATATTTTTAATGGGGTCAGCATTTTTCTTTAATGTGATATAACTAATTTATAAATTATTGAAGAATTAAAATAAATCTGGAAAATTGAGATAAAAATGGAAGATAACATTTGTTGAGCATGTTCTATCTGCCAAGCATTGTGCTATGAGCTTCATATATTTTTTCTCTCCAAAATCCTTAAAACTCTATGAAGTAGGTATCATCATTATCACTTTCCAAATTAAGTGATACCAGAATTAAGTGGGTACCAGAGAAGGTAAGTATAACTTGCCTACAATTACAAAACTACAAACTGGGATTGAAACAGGTCAAAATTATTCTTAACTCCATATTAAAAAACTCCACCCTCTCTTTTCTACTTATGGCTGCCAATAAGAAAATGTCTTAGAAGAATTATCTCAGATTTCATAAAAATGATTTCTATTGTTAACAAGTATCCTTTCTGACCACAATGGAATAAAACTAAAATTCAGTAACAAGAGGAACTTTGGAAACTGTACAAATACATGGAAATTAAGCAACATGCTCTGGAATGACCAGCAGGTCAATGAAAAAATTAAGAAGGAAATTTAAAAAGTTCTTGAAACAAATCAAAATGGAAACAGTACATAACAAAACCTATGAGATACAGCAAAAGCAATACTAACAGGAAAGTTTACAGCAATAAATGCTTTAAAAAAAGTAATTCTACTCAAACTATTCCAAAAAATTGAAGAGGATGGACTATTTCCAAACTCATTCTAAGAGGCCAGCACTACCCTGATACCAAAACCAGACATGTTTGAAAGAATAAAAAAAGAGACCTATAGGCCAATATCCTTGAAGAACGCAAACACAAAAATCCTTAATAAAGCATTGAGCAAACCAATTCAACAATACATTAAAAAGATCATTCACCATGGTCAAGTGAAATTAATCCTAGAGATGTAAGAATGGGTCACCAAATGCAAATCAATAAATGTAATACATCACATTAACAGAATGGACAAAAACCGAATGATCTTTTCAATATATAATGAAAAAGCATTCAACAAAATTCAACATGCCCTCATGATAAAACTCTCAACAAACTGAGTATAGAAAAAACATACCTCAAAACAATAAAGGCCATATTATGACACACCCACAGCTAATATACTGCATGGGGAAAAACTGAAAGCCTTTCCTCTAATATCTGGAACAATGTAAGGATGACCACTTTCACCACTGTTATTCAACATAGTACTGGAAGTCTTGGCAAGAGCAATTAGACAAGAGAAAGAAATAAAGGGCATCCAAATTGGAAAGGAAAAAAGTCAAATCATCCTTGTTTGCAGATGACATGATCTCATATTTTGAAAAACATAAAGACTCCACCAAAAAATCTTTAGAACAGATAAATTCAGTAAAGTTGCAGGATACGACATTAACGTACAATAATCAGTAGCATTTCTATACATCAACAGCAAATAATCTAAAAGAAATCAAGAAAGCAATCCCATTTATAATAGCTATAAAATATCTAGGAATAAATATAACCAAAGAAGTGAAAAATCTATATAAGGAAAACTATAAAACACTGATGAAAAATTGAAGATGACACACACAAAAAATAATGGGAAGATATGTAATGTTCATGGATTGGAAGAATTAATATTGTTAAAATGATAATAATATTATTAAAATGATACTACTACCCAAAGTGATTTAATACAATCCCTATTAAAATATCAATGACATTCTTCACAGACATAGACAAAACAATCCTAAAATTTGTATGGAACCACAAAAGACCCTGAAAAGCCAAAGCAATCTTAAGCAGAAAGAACAAGGCTAAAGGCATCACACTACCTGACTCAAAATATATTACAAAGCTATAGTAACTAAAACAGCATGGTACTGGTATAAAAACAGGCACATAGACTGAATGGAACAGAACAGAGAAGCCAGAAATAAATCTATGCATTTACAGCCAACTCATTTTCGACGAAGGTGCCAAGAACATACATTGAGGAAAGGACAATGATGCTGGGAAAACTGGATATCCATATGCAGAAGAATAAAACTAGACTTCTCTCACCATATACAAAAATCAAATCAAAATGGATTAAAGACTTACATGTAAGACCTGAAACTATAAAACTACTAAAAGAAAACACTAAGGAAATACTTCAGGACATTGGTCTGGGCAAGGATTTTTTGAGTAAGACCTCAAAATCACAGGCTACAAAAGCAAAAACAGACAAATGGGATTATATCAAACTAAGAAACTTCTGCACAGCAAAGGAAACAATCAACAGAATGAAGATACAACGTAGAAAATGGGAGAAAATATTTGCAAACTATCCATCCAACAAGGGATTAATAACCAGAATATATAAGTAACTCTAACAACTCAATAGCACAAAAACCCATATAATCCAATTAAAAAGTAGGGAAATATCTGAATAGACATTTCTCAAAAGACAATATACATATTGCCAACATGTGTACAAAAAAAATGCTCAACATCACTATTCATCAGGGAAATGCAAATTTAAAAACACAATGAGATATCATTTCACCCCAGGTAAAATGCCTATTGTCAAAAAGGAAACAACAGATGCTGGCAAGGATATGGAGAAAAGGGAACTCTTACACAATGTTAGTGGAAATGTAAATTAGTACAGCAACTATGGAAAACAGTATGGAGGTTCCTCAAAAAACTAAAATTACAACTACCATATGATCCACCAATCTCACTGCTGGATATGTATGCAAAAGAAAGGAAATCAGTGTATCAAAGAGATATTGCACTCTCATGTTTATTGCAGTAGTATTCACAACAGCCAAGATACGGAATCATATAAGAATAACATCTATTGGATGTCAGGTAGGGAGGGAGGGGGAAGGGGGAGGGGCGAGGGGGAGGTGGGGACGGATATATGCATACACAAAGGGTGCAATGCGCACTCTCCGAGAGATGGACACGCTTGGGACTGGGACTTGGGGGGAAGGGGGGGCAAGGGCATCATACGTAACCTAAACACCTGTACCCCTATAAACAACAAACAATAAAAAAAATAAATAAATAAAAATAAAAAAAATAAAAAAAAACCTATATGTGTATCAACAGATGAATGGATAAGGAAAATGTGCTGTATGTATACACACACACACACACACACACACACACACACATATGTACACACACAGTGGAATATTATTCAGCCATAAAAAAGAAGAAAACCCTGTCATTTACAGCAATGTGGATAGAACTGGGGGACATTATGTTAAGTGAAATAAGGCAGGCACAGAAATAGAAATATTGCATGTTCTCACTCATATGTGGGAACTAAAAAGATTAATTTCCTAGAGGTAGTAAGTAAAATGGTGGTTACTAGAGGCTCAGAAGGGTAGGGGGAGAAGGAAATGAAGAGAGGTTGGTTAATGTGTACAAAAATATAGTTAGATAGATGAAATAAGTCCTAGTGTTCGATAGCACAGTAGAGCAACTGCAGTTAACAAGAACTTACTGTGGTTTTTAAAATACCTAGAAGAGAAGATTTAGAATGTTCCCAACACAAGAAATGATAAATGTTTGAGGTGATGGATATCCCAATTTCCCTGATTTGATTATTATACACTGTATGCATGTATCAAAGTATCACATGCACCCCATAAATACATACAACTATTATGTATCAATTAAAAATGATTTCTAAAGAAAAAAAAGCCTTCCTCTTTCCTCCACATTGAACTACCTTTTAGGAAGACCATGTTATTGCCAAAGTCTTTGGGGGTTTAGGTGAAATATAGAATGGTAAGTGTATTTCTCATTATCAGAAGTATTTATAAGACAAGTTAGAATAATCTTAGAATGAATACCATGTTTAGGTTTGAAAAGTCAATAATGCAAAAAGGCAAGAAAGTCCTGTTTTCAAGGGAGCATTTTGACTTTTAAAGATAACAAAACCATTAAAATCAAGCAAGATCAGATCTATTATTTTGTAGTAAAATAACAATAAATATTTGAAATAAAATTACAGTTGATAAATACTCATGAACATAGATAGATCCCACATTCCAAATAAAGAAAAGTTAAATAGTAAGCTTTACTACAAAATCATTGGAAAAGTATAGCCTTTAACACATTTTCAAAATAGTTTGAATCATAATATTTCTAAAATTAGGGAAATGGCAAAAAATCTCATTTAGAGAAATTCAAATACTAGATTGCTTTAGTTTGACATATTTATTTCCAAAAATAATCACCAGCAGGGACTAAAATCTAGAAATACTGTAAATAGTCCATAATTGGACGTTTCCAAAAGTATATGATAATATGACATGGAGAGTTTAAGAAGCAGTGTCTTTGACCCAGTAAGGCGCCTTCTTTCCTTCCACCAACTTCAAAAAAAAAAGCTTTAGTAGCTTTAATAGGTTATTTTTTTTTTCTTTTTAGCAACTGACTCTACCAGCCTCCAACTTTTCTTCTTTTCCATCTTTTTTCCAGATCTGATTACAATAGCAACCAATTTATAATGTGAAGCTCTAATGACAAATGAGTACTAATATATTTACATAGTTCATTACATAAAGCATTCTATTATGTTTTTATATTAGACATAATTCTCTTCATTTTAGGGGTCATTAGGTGTTTTATTATTTCCATTTTTTTACAATTATTATCAACTACCTCCTTCTCCTTTCAACTGATGAATGATAATCAGAAAATATCTAAGAGGAATCATTATTTGAGATTATTTCACAATTACTTCTAACAGCCCAAACTGTATAACTTTATTAGATAATACATCACTGGCATTTTATTTTTTATTTATACATTAGATATATTTTACATGTTCTTTTATATTTATCAATATTTGATTACTAAACAGCCAGTCAATGCAAACAACTACTCAATGGGACCCAATAGCAAAGCAAAAGAGAGCCATTAGCTATCAACGGCAAATAGGATAAACAGTAGGCAATGACTATAAAAGAGAACTGCATACACAATGTAGTGTCATAAAAATAAACAAATAGAAGTTAAAGTTGTTGTCTTTTAATGTATTTTAAAAGGTACCAAAAGGTGATGCATGCAGAATTTATCTATTTCCTCAACTACTCCTCTAATCTTTTCTTCATCTCCACTGTCACTACCATAGGCAAGTTAGCATCATCTTGTGCTTGGACTACTTCAGTGGACTCCGATCTGGCCTTCCTGAATTATTTGTACCCTCTCTTCAATCCATTATCCACAAAACAGAATATTATTTCTGAAATGCAAACCAGATCATGTCACTCCCCTATTTAAAATACTTCAGTGGTTTTACACTGCCCTTAGGATAAGGTCTTAATAGATCTATAAAATCTGGTCTCCATATGTTTATCCAGTGAAAGATTAAATGCTTTCTCTCTAAGACTGAGAACAAGGCAACGATGTCTGCTCTCACCACTTCTTTGCACATTTTACTAGAGGTCCCAGACACTGCAATAGGCAAGAAAAAGAAATAAAGGCCATATAAGAAAAGGAAGATATAATTGTATACATAAGAAATACTAAAAAATCTTTCCAAGGGCCCATTATAACTGAGCAAACTTTTTCAGAATACATGGTCAATATATAAAAATCAGTTTGTTTTATATACTTACAACAAATGATAGGAAACGAAATTTTAAAACAATAAACCATTTATAATAGCCTAAAAAAAAAAAAGAGAAGAAAATAGGGATAAACTACCCTGAAAAATATAAAATGTCATTGAGAAAAATTAAAAGGCCCTAAATAAATAGAAATACAATCTTTATGGAATAGAAGATTCCATATTAAAAATGCCAGTTTTCCCCAAATTGACCTATATATTGATTGTTAAACCAATTCAAACTGAAGCAGGTATTTTTGTAGAATCCACAAGCTACTAATTCTAAAATACATATGTAAACAGAAAGGATCCAGAATAGCTAAAACAATCTTGGGAAAGAAAGCAAAAAACAAAAAATAAAGTTAGAAGACTGGCACAACTGATTTCAAGACTTATTGTAAAGCTGCAGTAGTCAAGACTGGCATAAGGATAGATGAAAAGATCAGTGAAAACAATAGAGTACAAAAATAAACCCATACTTATATGGTCAACTGAATTTCAATTAAAAGCTCTGAAACAAATCAGGCGAAAGGAAAATCTTTTCAGTAAATGGCACTAGAAAAATTTGAATATCCATCTGGGAAAAAAATGAATTTAGACCACCACTTCCTCACACCATACATAAAAATTTAGTTGAGATGGATCATAGATCTAAACAAACAAAAAAAAAAAACTGAAACCACAAATATACAGCTTCTGAAAAAAGACATTCTAGAAGAAGAAAGATCTTCATGACACAAGAATAGATGAAGATTTCTTAGAATACTAGAAGCAATAACTATAAAAGAAAAATTTAATAAATTATACTTAAAATTAAAATTCTGCTTATCAAGAGATATCATTAAGAAAATCAGTTAGTAAACCAAAAGACAGGAAGAAAACATTAGCAAAACATGTATCTAACAAAAGACTTACATCCAAAATATATAACTGATGTCACGATTTGTTAGTAAAAATAAAAACAACCCAATTAAAAATGAAGAAAAAGCTAAAACAACAATTCACAAAGGAAGATATACAAATTTCCATTAAGAAACTGAAAAAGTGCTCAGGATTAATAGTCATCGGGAAAAGGCAAAGTAAACCCACAATGCGATATCACTATATACCCATCAGAATGAGTAAAACTAAAAAGACTGACAATACAAGTGTTGGTAAGGATATGGAACAATTGAAACCTTCATATGGTGGTAGTGTAAAATGGCTCAACTTTGAAAACTGTGACAAATAATTTGGGAGTTTCTTACAACATTAAACAAATTTACCCTATCTCCCATTCAATTCCATCCAGTAGAAAGGAAAACATATGTCCATAAAAGTCTTGCATAAAAATGTTTGTAATAGTATGCATAAAAATTAAATAGCTGAAAACTATAAACAACCCATACATCCATCAACAGGGGAATGAATAAACAAATTGAGATATGTCCATACAATGGGACACAGCAATAAAAAGGAACACAAGTAATGATACATGCAATATGGATGAATCCTAAAACTAAAGAAACCATACATTAAAGAGTACACACTGTGTGCTTTATATTTCGTTCTGAACCAAGAACAACTAATTTTTGCTGAAAGAAATCAAAACAGTAGTTGCTTCAGGTGGTGTGTGGGTGCACGCATGTGTAAGTATGTGCACACACCAGTCAAGAATTGACTGAGAACAGGTATAAGGGAACTTTCAAGGACAAGGGAAACATTCTGTATCTTGATAGGTGTAGGTTACACACATGCATACACGTCAAAACTCACCAAAACGTAACATTTAAGACCTATGTAAGTTATAGCTAAGAGAATGATAAAGCTGTGATTGCATTTGCATATATCGAGTGTTCCATTTCTGTGTAAAACTACCAAATGAAAGCCCTAAAATACTTGAGTGAATTTTAAGGCATTGCTAGGAAATTACATATTAATAGCATATTGATATTTAAAAGGAAAATACCAGAACCCTGTAAAGCAATGTGCTATCAAGAATGGGGGCTACTGAAATGTCTGAAGAACACTGGTGGACAGAATAATCACGTCTAGCCTGTGCTCACTTTCACACTCGATCCGTGTATCTGACTCATGGCCCAGTGTCTGTACTCACAGACACAATAGCCCAGATGCAAGTGAGACTCTAAGTGAGAAAAGACTTATTAAACGCCAGTTATACAACAACGAGACTGCCCTAGTGAGCTGGGATCTAAAACAATTGGCCAAGTAAGCAAAACTTCTGAGAGATTCCATTACATTTGGTCAATCACGAAAGAAAATCCTAATTTACATGTATATTTACCTCATTCTTAGGGAAACTCTTCAAACATAAAATATGTGTTTAAAACTAAATTAGCTGGTCAAAATAGTATATAGAGCAATAAAATAAAATCATGCATAGCATGATCTTTCTTTCCATAATTTCCCCTAGGCATGTTGTTAACTTTAATACGCATTTATTAAGTTTGAAGACTAGGAGAGATTATGACTTAGAGGAAAGGTATAAGCTTAGAATCAGACAGATTGGGGTTGGCACAATGGCTACACCACTCACTATGAGGCCTTGGGTATGTCATTCTCTCCACGTGTCTCAGATTCCTTCTGTAAAATGGAGATAATAATACCTACCTTTGAATGTTATGAAAATTAGAAATTAAAAATAAAGCATATAAGGAACATAATAGTCATTCATTCAAAGCTTACCAACAGTAAGATAAGCATATTATTTTATTATCAGTAAGGTTTTTGTTTAATCATTTTTCCTTGAGAAACTAAAACTACATGTAACCTGCAAAGATTGGGAAATTAATAACAATATTTTCTCTTTTCTGTTGAATTGTCACCTCCCTCAACATTTCTTTTTTAAAAAGTATATTCTTAAAAGACAACTGCCTGAACCTGATCATGCATTTTAGGAAAATCCTGTGACTAGCAACAGAGTAACATAAAAATTACCAAGCCTTAGTACATAAAAACTTAGGGGCTTTGCTTTTTAAAACCTATTTTTAAAATTTTGTTTTACTCTGTCAAATTTCATATTTAAGTTGCTCTCACATGTATTCTTTATTCCTCTGCCTACTGAAATCAAGAATTCTGAAAATAATTTAGTATTTGCCTGGTAGGATAGAATCATCACTGTTATATCAATATCAATTAGAACATTGTCTTCTAATACAATCATATCTTTATAGCTACTGGGTTCAATATACATGTATATACATACATATAGAGAGAGAGAGATGAGAGAGAGAGAGAGATTTGTTTAAATTCCACAAGTAACCAGGCACCTAAAAAATAATATGCAGATCCCTATTATTTTATGACTCTATTTTCACAGCAAACACAGCAGTATCCCTCCTTCCCCTCCTAATTTTCTGTTTAATTTTCTGGAGGCTTAAATATCAGAAGCTAAGCTTATAAGAATTTTTTTCTCAAAGAGTAAATAAAGGTATTGTTCTATGAATAAAGTGCCATAGCTCATGCCTAAGCTGTCGGTTATTTCTAGATAAGTGAGGTGGTAACTTTTAGTATGGCAATAGATGTGATAATTCACTGAAAAATAACACAGGAAAAAAGGAAATTCTAAGCTTCCTTACATCTCCCATGGCTAAGAACTATCCATCAATCACGATCCTTTCCTACTTTATGGAATAACAAATCTGGAAATTAAATTGCTTAATAAGACTTTTATATCAATAAAATTCCACCAAAAGTTAGTATTAACTCTCGGAAAGGGTGCAAAACAGCTATTTCTCCAGTTTTTGTACAGTAAAAACAGACAGAGAAAAGTTGAATCTTAAAACATTCCCTGCAAAAGTCTATTAAAATTGTATGAAAACAGAAGAGCACAATCCCACTTTAAATAAAAAGTTCACATTATAGGAAAGAAATGTTGATTCAAATTCATTTTTAATTGAAATAAATTTTTCCCTTATAAAAGAAAATCGCTATTTTTTAAGATATCTTATTGTTATGGCAACTGAAGTACTAAAAATAATAAAGAAATATCAAAGTTGTTATAGCAACTAGAATTTTAAAAAGCCATGAAGTGTAGAATGATCAAACCTTTACTTGGCTTGAAATGCAACATCTATGACTCAGTTTTCAAAAGAAAACTTGAAATATTCATACTGTTGTCTTTATCTCTACAGTCCAAGTTAAAAACAAAAAACAAAAACTTCAGCATAAGAGTTGAAGTATTTTTTATATCAGTTAAATCCTTCAACATTCTATACGTATTTAACAATGTGGCTTTGACAACCCTACTGTTACTGACCTCCATGAGCAGTGCAAAATGTTGATCACTTAAATAATGTCTGTTGAATTGAACTCAAGTATTTACTTTGTGTGAAATTTAGGTTTTCTGCTCTTCAAACTTTTTTCTTACCTCCAGTCTTCACTTCTCTGCCCTAGAATACACTAAAAATAGAAAAGATCTACTTACTGCCAAAGTGTTGTGCCTAGATTCATCCAATTAGAGTTCAATTAAATTAAAAATTTACTGAAGGCCTAGTGCATGCCAGGTATTATTTGAGGTTCTGGGACCCTGTTCTCTCAGAGGAAAAAAATTCATGAACATTCTATAAGCAGTAGTAACGCCTTTGAAGAATTTAAAGTGAGAAGTATCGTGAAGTAATTTTTTTTGCAGAGATGGCCTTATTATTGGGAAATAAAAATTTTAGGTTCATGTGCTTTGTGTTAGAAAATCAAGAAAAGTCTTTAGTTTCATATGTTCCTTGCTAATAATTAATGAGCAAGATTCATTGACAAATATAGTAATATTTGTTGCTAACATAGCACATTTCTCCAGCATTCATGGACTAAAGAGAATTGGCCAGAAATAAACCCCTATGTATGATTCTCTCCATACCTTTCTGTTTTATTTATACCTTTTATCTCTCTCCTTTTCAGTTTTTTCTTCCCCCTAAAACCATTGGTTTATCCTGCGAGTCAGTAAAGAAGACTTGAGAAGCTCAGATGGCTTGTTGGGAAAGCGTGTCATGATCTTCCATAGACCGAGAAAGGGAGAGTTGTAACGCTTATCGGTTAGGTAAAGCCTCCTATTAATATACACTACAGATTCCAATAACTCTATCGAAAGAGAATGCCTTCAGAAACATAAACTTCCTTTCCTCAACTACCTTACCAGGTAAAGAGGATGACTAGTGATGAGCATTATTATTTTTGTCCTGGCCTAACATAATTCTATTGCCTTTCATTAAAATAAATAACTATTACTGTCCTTTAGATGAATGATTCGCAATACCTTGCTTTATTCTTAATTCATGCTTATTAGCATCATACAAGAAAATCTTATTTGTCTTAATTTTTACAAAAAAGAACTACAAGCACTCAAAAAGCACCAAGAAAAGAACCTAATACAATTTCATATAGTTGTAATAAGTGCTTATGTACTTCAAAATAAAAGTGAATTATTCAATAATTAAATAGATCATTATATTTAACTACATAGTAATTTATGTCCACATAGTGCCTGTACAACTAATTTTATAAGTTGTTGGACTTCTACTTTTTATGCTACATATATACAGTGTCTATGTACCTGTACATAGTATGTACCTGTATACAGTATACATTTTATAACATTCCTCAAAATGGAGTCCAAGAAATCTTTGAAGGTGTTATCTTTAGTTGTCCAAAAATATTCTTTAATTTTTAAAACTTTTCAACATTTACTTCCATAATAATCTAAAAAGCTTTCCTAGAAGTACATTCTGATAATCTGGCTGCTATCTCATAACAAAGTATTGTTATGTAATATTTGTGCCAATATTTGTTGAAATATTCACATCATGTTAGAGTTAAGTAGTTCTTAATTTGTTGCAGGCTAAGAAAATAGAACACAAAGAGATCTGATGGGTAAATGATGTACCAAGTGAAGGTCATATCATCTACCACCACACCCGCAAGTCATCTGAACGCACAGGGCCTCACAAGCACACTAAGCTCAAACAAAAAAAACCTGTATTGTAGCTATCCATCCGTGTCATGGTCACACTGAGGCAGCAATTTAGTTTCTGGAAAACAACCTAATCTACAACCTTAAATTAATACAGTAAATACACATTGTATTGATTTTATGGTTTGCTTCTCTTAGATTTCTTATGGTTATGAGAGCTAAAAGTACAAAGAGTTTAATGTTATATCTCCACATATTTAGATAACATTGAAGTAACATATATAATCACCACTGGTAGAAAGAGGATCTTTGAGGACATTTTTTTCTCCATGAAATGGTTTGGCATATTATTCAAAGTCGAAACTCTGACACATATAGTTGATACTCTTAAAATGTTTATTAATAATGATGATTAAGTACTCCAGGCAATACAACTCAAAGGGAAGGCAAAGCTACAGAACACTATTTAACTAAGATGATAAGAAACTAACTTAATTCTTTAGTCTACAGTGCCCACTAAGATGGAAAATATCCAACTACAAATCATTAAGGACAGATAGAAAAAGAGTTGCAAGAGAAAGAATATAGTTAATAATCATAAGATGCTCATTTAAACAAACCTCCTACTACATGAAAACACTAAAGACATGTCTTGATTGTTACTCCCTCAGCAAACCTCCCCCCATACCCTATTTTCACCAATACACTTCACTGTCAGCTCCTAGACCTAGAAAACTGTCTCATTTATCTTTGCATCACTCATGGAGCCTAACAAACAGCGCTTCAGTCATGGAGACTCAGTACATGTTTGGCAAAAGGACAATGTTTCTGTTGACCCAGCACTTTCCCTCCAAAGATCTCATATTATTTTATAAACAGACATTACTGACCTTATAAATATGTTGTATGGCTTACTCAAGATTATACTGTATTAAATATATGATGGAAGGTGAAATGTCAACAGAAAGGAATAAAATGAAGACCTTCCAACCCTCAGACAAAGGATGTATTAACCAGAACATCAGTAAGAAATCTGTTGCAGGGGCCTAAAATAATTTACTAGGCAATTTAATTCACCAACCACAAAGGTTTGAATGTGTTTAATCACCTTCCTCAATAGGCTATGAGCTCCTCTGAGAGTATCTTTCATTACTGTCATCCTCAGTGTCAAGTACAGTGCCTGGCATATAGTAGAAGGTAATAGTATTTGCTAGATAAACCAGGTTGACAGATTTGTGTTCCTTTCCTACTGAGTATCAATACAAAAGGTTATTTTCTAAAGCAGGATCCTAATCTAGAATAAACACAGGAATTCTCTTAAAGTATCAGAAATTGGAGCAGCTTAAACTCACCCAAAATATAAAGCTTTTTAAAAGAAACCTAAAAATACTATACTTTCTCATTATTCTTAGACCATGTCATGGGAGAAGGAAGAAAATGAGAAATCAAATGAATTGACTTACATCTGTCAGTACACCAGGTAGTTTCAAAGTTAAGTGGCTAACATGATTAGGTAGCATAGGGAACAACTCGGAATGTTGAACCTTTGACAGAAACCACTTTGAAGAGACAGAAATTGAGAAAGGAAAGAATAAACTTATTATGGTGTTTTTAAGACATCCCTGAAAGAGGAATGAATGTTTCTAAACTAGCAGAAGCCTGATAAAAAAAAAAAAAAAAAAAAAAAACTCTATTGAAAAGGATTTGGGATCAAAGAAGAAAATGTAATTAAAACTGAATTGTAAGATTAAAGTAGGGATCAGCAATCATCTTGGGTAATTTGGGGGCCACTAAGCAGCACAACGCAATAAGTTTACAAACTCTTGGGTTTGGGGACAAAATTTTAAATAAAATGAATGTTCACACATACATACACATAAACACATGCTGACAGGGATTAAATGTTCCTATTAATCCAACACTAACACCCTGCAATGCCAGCTTCGAACCAGCAGTACTCTAGACTTCTTCAGTGATGACCACAACACAAGCTAAGGGTTGACAAGTTTGGCTCTGCAACATGGACTCATGTTACAAACCATTACGATTGTCTGATCTTCCCATTAACTTTCTTTTACCTATCTCCACTTTCGGCTGTTGGAACAACCAGGTACATAGGCAGCATAAAACAGAAAAATGACTTACAGCAATATAGTTATTGAAATAGTAAATCTTTTTTGAATAAACATCACTCGTCGAAAGAAAAATATACCTTGGGTTAAAAGCAGATTTTCGTAGCACTTAAATGTCTCATAAGATGCTAGAATTAATTGGGTATTTAAAAATAAGAACGTAACATCAAGTAATTTATAATCAATATTTACACTAGGAAGAAAGTGCTCAGAAAATTTTATTCAATACCCCATATTCGGAAGTTGCTTGTAAGATAACAATAAGATAAATCAACTTCTGGTTCTTTTCTTCTTCTATCATATATCAAGTATTTCCAGTGCTGTGCCTTTTGAATAATATCAAGTCCTTGGGGTCTTAACTTTCTAGTATTTCAGCAGTCATCACAGGGCAAAGGCATGCATTAAGATGTATTTGTGGCTGGGCACTGTGGCTCATGCCTATAGTCCCAGCTACTCAAGAGGCTGAGGCAGCAGAATTGCTTGTGCCCAGGAGTCTGAGGCTGTAGTGAGCTCTGACTGGGCCACTGCCCTCCAGAGTGGGCAACAGAGCAAGACCCTGCCTCTAAAAAAAATTAAAAAATAAATAAATAAAAGGGATGTATTTGGGATAGAAAAGTTTCAGAAAATTTTAGGAAACCATTTATCTAATACATATATTATGTTTTTATACTTGTAGATTTGATTGCATTAATTGTTTAAATGCTTACATATGCAAATATTATCTGGCTGCCAAAAGATGGCTGCAGAAATGTGAGGGATTCTAGTTATAGTAATGGGTTGGAATGACATTTTCCTTAATAACTCCTTTTATAAATGTACCGCCCAAGCTGAATGTCATTATGGGACTATTTATAATTTAAAGCTTTCTGTCAAGATGATTTCATGCCCTGACATGGCACTGAGTAGGCTGGAAACAGCTGTATCCCCTGAAGGAAAATTAAATTACTGGTGTTGTTCAAGAGCAAATGCATTAAATAGGCAGCATTTCCTACAGAACTTCATGAGAATGATGATGGCTACTGATTGAGAATCCAAGTTTGTGAAGACTTCTAAATACATTTGTTACAAATATTCTTCATCTTAGCAAAATACTACTGGAAATGAGAGAAGAAAGTTCTAGCCCACTTATTCATTGGATGACAGGGAGTCTAATCTCAACTTCTCCCAGTTTTAAATGCCTGTCTCATTTATAAAATGAGATGCTTACCATCTGAAGCATGCAATAACAAGACAAGGTGCATTTTTTAAGGTCTTAAGAGCTCTAACATTTTTACAGTCATAAAGGTGCCTATGAAGAGGTGTGAATATTATAAAAGTGGGCTGGGATACAAAGACTGTAGACATAATAGTTTCAGAAAACTACTGATAAAGAATAACGTACTACAGTGTCTGTTGGTTATACAGGGCAAATCCCATTTACAGCAAATGCCACAACAAATTCTAATGAAAAAGTCAGCATGACAAAAAGAATTCCAATGCTCAGGCTTATGACCTACACATTACAAATAATATTCACTATATAACAATGTTCCATCCCAACTAAAACCAGCAACAAAAAAATGTAGAAAATCCTATTATTTGCTCACTCTGATTTACAAGGATGATTTAATCATTAAGTGTTTGGCGAGAATCCTATTGTTGGCTTATTTTACTTCCATAAAAACTTGAATTCCAATTGTATATTACAATTTTATATCCCTAATAATGCCAATAAAGTGTTAACCATGAGCACAAATGGAACATAAGTAAATTTGTGCCATGATTGATGCAATATACAAGTCAATGAAATGTGTTAAAGACTGGAATTTATTCCTGTTTATATTTCATAGTAGCAATAAGATACTACAGAAACTGTGATTTCAAGGTGATCACTGTATTACATGTGGTTAAAATTACTCAGCATTTTTTTCTAACACCTTTTCATTTTCTATAAAGGAAACAAAAAAGCCAACTGCTGCCCAACTTTGATTTAAAATACAGTTATTGTTAGAGGCTCTACATTAAAGTTTGAAAGTGCTCCTAAAAGCCAATGCAATATATATTTTTATCATATTATCAAGAAGCATTTAATAACTAAAGAAATCCACAAATGACTTAGATTCAAGGGAAGAAATAAAGGTCTGTATTTCACTAATCTTAAATGCTATGTTGGGAATGGAAAAGTAGCAGGACTTAAAGCTATTAGCCAATATCTCTACTTATTCTAAACGTACAAAGTCTGAGAATAAGACAAATAAAGGTTAGTATTTTCACACCACAGTAAGGCTTGTTCTAAGCCAACACTACTGAAGACAGCAATTTTAAAACTCTTTGGTAGTGTGTCAGAAAATAGGAGCTATAGCCTATATTACAGGTAGACTAAAAAAACATAGATGCATTTTCATTTATTCATCATTCAGTAAACTTTTTCTTGAAAACCTACTGTATGCTATGCTTTCTTTGTGAAATCCTTTGGTCTTGGTCAAATATACTCTTTTCTTATAAACTGTGGTGATTTTTTCCTTTAGAACCAAAGGGGCTTACTTCTCCGATCATTTGCCTTTGGCCTACATATCCCAAAATAAGTTTTTCTTCTGTTTCTAAAAAGAGAGAAAGTTTGGTACAAAACAGATATATCAATCAAAAGTAGAATGAACATTCAATCTACTTTCTGTACTTAAATTACCTACAGAAGTTGTTCCGAAATTAGGTTTGAGAGCTTGGGAGAAGACAGAATATAGCTTTCACAAAACAGCACTCTGTACTAGAAAAGGAGGAAAGGCGGGAGGGAGAAAGGAAAGTAGGAAGGAGCAAAGAAAGAAAGAAACCTTCAAAAGACATCCACAAGGGTTACATGGAAAATTTATTAAATATAAACATTTATAACATATTTTCATCCCAAAGCATATTACTTAGCATTTAAATAGCCCTTTTGGCCCACAAGTCTTTTAAATTTTTTTATTCATTGATTCATAATTCAAAGTACAGGTATCTGGCACTTTAGAAATATTATGTGTTTTGAGACTGAGAAAAAGCTATGTTATCCATAGTACATTTCCCAGAAGAGAATAAAGAAGAAAAAAGCCCAAAGGACATCAGGAGTTGCCAAAGTATGTATTTACATTCATTATTTGTTGATTCGATAATGTGTTGAGTGCTTCCTATAACATCAGATGCAGTGTAAAGACTCTATGGAAAAATATTGGTGAGAAAATGATAAATGTATATTGCATATAGCCATATGCATCTATACGCAAAAGAAAATAGTACAGTATAGAAGAACAGACATAGAACTTAGCGTCAGAGATTTAGGCTATAGCTTCAGATCCTGCAATTATTCTTATGAAACCCATACAAATAAGTTTTTGGACCCTTAGATTTTTCATCTGAAAAAGGGGTAATATACCAATTATACTGCTTATCTCAGATGGTTAGTTGAAAGATTAAATGAGGTATTTATAAAACATTTTGGGAAAAATTACAATGTGTGCTAAAAATGTCACTATTTTTACCAATAACAGTTAAGGAAAAATTTCTTAAAGCAGATTTAAGATTATTTCATATAATATTGCTTGGGCCTCTATTTGCACATCAAAAAAGGAGGCAGCATTATTACTTGCTTAACTCATAGGGCTTTTATAAGGATAAAATTAGAAAGTATATGGAAATAACTTTATAAACTATGAAGGGCCATGAAATATAAATGAGTATTCTCATTATTATACATTTTCTTTTCTTAAAAACTTTTTTTGGAAATTGGTCAAAACTTAAAAAAAGCCCGCTTAAATCTTGATGATCTTTATTAATCAAGCACAGGTAACCTAGAGAAGAAAATTCTCACCCAATATGCGTAGAAGATATTCTGGATTGTTTTATTTACAAGTTTCCAAACTGGAAGAAACCACAGAATCAGTGCAAAATGAAAATAAAAGGCCCCTTGTTCAATAAGCATTAAGAATTTAGAGACAGCAGCAGCAGAACATTTAACCAAGCACAGGACTCTTCTAAGTGTGGGGCCCTATGCAATATGCCCATGAAACCAACCCTGTAATAATGATGCACAAATCAGGAAGTATGGAGACCGGAAGGCAGGGGAACATCTTCAACGTGCTGAAAGCAAAAAACTGTCAACCCAGTAATCTATATCCAGTGAAAATACCCTTCAGGAATAAAGGCAAAATAGAGACTTTTCAAATAAAGAAAAACTAAGAGAAGTTGTCACCAACAGACTCGAACCATAAGAAGTGCTACAGAAATTATTTCCAGCTCAAGGGAAATGATAGCAGAGAGAAACTTAGATCTTCAGGAATAAATGATGATCACTGAAAATAGTAAAAATAACCTGGATTTAGTTCTTTATCCTAAATACATCGGTGAAACATTTTAAAAAGCGTTCTCTGGTTGCTCTGTGGAGAACTGGCCCAGGAAAGGGGTGCATGTGAAATAAGAGAAGTATGAAAACCACTTAGAAAGCTATTGTTGCCAGGAAAAAGATGTACCTAAGACTCCAGCAGCAGCAAAGAAGATGGTGGAAGCCCATGTTTGAATCCCAGTTGTAACATAAAACCTATGCTCTTTCCAGATATATTAGACTATACTTACACATGAAAAAAAAATTCAAAATATTTTGTCAGTTTGTGACACCAGCAAAAAATGAAGCTTAGCTTAATCTTCATCCTGTCCCGCAACATGTCCCTAGAAACATGTTCACATCATTCTATGCTTTTAAAAATTTGCACACATACCCAAAAAAAGTTCTTTTCCTTAAAGAGCTCCTCCCTCCAAATTACGTAAGCTTCAGGCCCCACAAATCCTGAATCCACATTGGATACTCAAACAAAACTAAGAGGCATAAAAGGCATGTTGGGAATGAAATCAAAAGCTAGTTTATACATCCTCTTGAGCATTTAGAATTATACTAGAGATGTCTTGAATGATGAGTGCAGTTTAAAAAGAACTCCCACAAATTAAATTAGTAACATTTCAACCTAATGCTCTCTAAATCAACAATCTAGATTGTTAAGATTCATATCACTATGTCTATGTCAGTGATCGACTATATCATAAATAATATCTAAACTATTTTCTCCCTTGGGAGTGATTTCTAAAAGATAACGCAAATAAAGACGCTGTTTGAGTTAATGCATTCAGTATGTATCGCTTCATTTCCACAGCAAAGGCACTGGCCAGGTTTTCATAGAGGGCTGTTTGTCACAATATTTTTCTGGCTACATCTTCACTCATTTAAAAAAAAAAAAAAGGCCCTCCAATAACCTTAAACTCTGTGTTAAGCTACTATCTCCATGATAGCATATTTTAAATTAATGTGGTTGGCTTTTTCACTAAATCCCTCTTCTCTAAATATAACCTATCAGCAGAAATGCGAAATGAGACTTAACTTACTGGGAAGTAAAATGTATTATGGTTATAAATGTGATAGATTGAGTTGTGTACAAATAAAGATTAATGGAAGTAAAATTTAATTCTTGTTGTGTGGGCTCAAATGGAAAATCTAAAAGCCTTTATACATTGTGAGAGTTAAAGAAGAAGTGTGAATCAAAAATGAGAGTAGACAGCCAAAACCCAAGAGAGAAAAAACATTCAGAAGAATTATCTTCTACTTCTTTGATTCTCTGACTTTCCTTCCTACTTTTACATCAAGAAAAAGCCAAGTATCAGATGATTTAGGTGTTACATAAAGCATAAAAAAAGATAACTTAAATCTTCTAAGGCAACTATCTTTAACCCACCCCATTTTTCATAATAATTAAAAAAATATTACAGGAATATTTTGGAGTTTAGAGTCTAGTACCTAGACCCTTGCTTCAAAGTATGGTCCATAAACTAGCAGTAGTGTTGACATCATCTGATAGCTTGTTCAAAATGAGAATTCCGAGTTCTACCCCAGACGTTCTGATTTGCATTTTATTATAATAAGATCCATAGGTGGTTTGAATGCACATTAAATTTTGAGAAGATTAATCTTTTATAATGTTTCTGACAAATAAAAGGCAATAGTGAAATTAAAATTAAATGTAAGCAAACCAAGAATAGGGTATCAAGAACTAAATATTTTAACAATTAAATCAAAATAAAGAAGATCCAAGGTCTCTGGAAAGTAAGAAAGCTACAGCGACTTTGATTAAAGGACTAAGGACTTAAAGCTCCTTGGAGTACCCTGAAGAATCATGGAATCCTTAAAGAACCCTTAAGGTTACCAAGGTAAGACACAGGTTTCCCACATTTTTCAAGGATGCTTCACTTGCTGCAGGTATTCTTAGAGAACATCTCTATCTCCAGAATAAAAAGACAGACTCATGATTTAATTACATTTTCTCAAAGTATTAATGTGCCACCCAAGAACTATATTCAAGAATTATCCAGTGACTTAAAACACCATTGAACCTGGTCCAAACTGGATAGAATTTAGCAACAAGAGACTCTTTCCTCTTGTATGGCAATAAAATCATTCTGTGTAGAGTTCCACAAACAGTATCAGTGGAAATAATATCTATTACCTTGCCGAAACTGAATGTGACATGTTACCTTAGAAAAGTAGGTGATTTAAGTGTCAAATTTGGATTGGTGCAGCATCATTTTGGAGTGATGCACAGTTTTCATCCATCACCACATGTACACCAAGGAGGATAGGTACTCAGCACTGGTGACCAACACAAACAACAAGCAAAACAAGTTACACATAGGTGCCATCACACATCAGCATTTGAAAGGTCACGTCTGGAAAGCCAGCACGTCACCTCTTACTGTTTAGTCTCTGGAGATACTATTTATTGATGGACATTGATACACTTGCAATTTTATAAAAATATAAAGAAGAAATATTCTCTGTGGCTTTATGCTCCAAGTAATGATCAGTGGAAAACATTAAAGCGTTAAAAGTTAGAGATAGGCCGGGCATGGTGGCTCATGCCTGTAATCCTAGCACTCTGGGAGGCCAAGGCAGGAGGATCGCTCGAGGTCAGGAGTTCGAGACCAGCCTGAGCAAGAGCAAGAACCCGTCTCTACTAAAAATAGAAAGAAATTAGCCAGACAACTAAAAATATATAGAAAAAATTAGCTGGGCATGGTGGTGGCACATGCTTGTAGTCCCAGCTACTCCGGAGGCTGAGGCAGAAGGATTGCATGAACCCAGGAGTTTGAGGTTGCTGTGAGCTAGGCTGACGCCATGGCACTCTAGCCTGGGCAACAGAGAGAGACTCTGTCTCAAAAATAAAATAACATAAAATAAAAGTTAGAGATAAATTATCAGTAACTTCAGTTTCTATTTCCAGTTCTGACACACATCTTCCATTACCTTGGGCTGAATACTTAAACTTTTAGACTTCTATGTTAATTGTAATACTACTGTTTGAAATCAATATAATCCATAGATGAGACACAAAAGTAAGATAATAAGTGATTCTAAATCAATTCTGAAAACTAATGTGTTAAATAAACACACAATACTTCAAATAAGGTGAACATTTGAGTAACTAAGTTATGTGAACTAACACAAATCCATATACTCAAAGTTCAAAGGAAACCCTAAACAAAAATAAACCCAGAGATATAAAACTTTAATAAAAGCTATGGCTCTAGGCTTTAACACTGTTCTTGATCAAGATACTGTCTTGTTTTCATTAGATGCATCACATAAAAAATAGGTTAGTGACATGTTTTGGTTAATAACTTTTTGTCCTTTGTTTAAACAAACAAGTATAATACAATTGTACTTACCTATTAAAAAGCACTTCCCAAAAAAAAGAAAAAAAAGCATTACCCCATCATTCACAAGACTGTTTGCCCTGGCTAAGTGTACCATGAAGATTGTAAACATTAAATTGTGTTGTAGCAGCAATCATTTGTATAAGATCTACCATCTTGAACTATAACTAATTTGAAATAATAGCACAGAATAAATTGATCTCCAAAGGGCCAAAATTCAAATTGGTTTCATATAAATATGTTCAGAGTATACTATGAGTTCAGTGGGTGGAAATGGAAGCATGGGAAGGACACGAGGAAGAGTAAGTTATTATATAATTCCAACCCTAACTGAGGACGGCTTTCTATTAATAGTCTTACCTTCCTAATTCATCCAACTACTTGCTCATTTTAGAAATTATACCTCTGTATTTGTATTAGGACAAATATCAAAAGAGAAGATGTAAAATTAACAAAAGCAACATTAAGAACAATTACAAAATTCTCATTAATAGCTCATAATCAATTACCATTTGGTAAACTAAGAAATACCTGATATGTTTGACACAATAATCATCATACAAACACAAACCAGCCTGGGAAACAACACATATAACACATATGTAATGCACATACTCCTGTGAAATTAAAATACTTTCTTTTATACAGTAATTCTTTAAGACTTCAATTAAGTCGAATAAACTGTTAAGCTAACAGAAATGTCAGTAAGATTTAAGTAAATGAATTCACTAATAGTTGTTAGATTTTTTATTTTGATCCTGCATGACAAACATATTTATATTTATATATTTCACATACATACACAAATGTTGTCTGATAGCATTATTTCTAAGTAGCATGGCTTGCTACAGGATGTAAAAAACATGGTAAGATTTAAAGTTAAAAAGCCTTGCAAATTGGCCAAAATAGTCTAACTCCAGAATTATTGCTTTTATGTAAATTTATATTCAAAAACTCCATTAAATACCAAAGTTTACCACTACAAAATAAGGTCTGCTAAAAATCCTTAAATTACCTCTTTCAATTGGGACATAAGCAGTTAAAGAATGTTGCTAGAAGCTGGAATGTAAGTAGCCAGGTCTACAGTTTCTTTCTGTAAAATAGCCTGAGCAGGCAGCTGATGAGCAGTTTCCTTTTTAATTAGAGTTGTTTCCTGATTAATTAGTCCCAGAACACTTAATGCAAGACTACACTGTGCCACTGGGACGGACAATAATTTTCTTTATGGTAATAGCTGAGCATCATCTTTTTCCTAGGATTAAGCTCAATCTATTTTCTGTTCAAATGGGAAAGGGTCTTTTCATCGTAGAAGTGCATTGGAAAAACTATAGCTCAATAGCAAGAGATACATCATCAGCCCCAAGAGGAAAATAGAACATGTAAATTATCCAGGGAAATTTCTTCAATCTTTAATTTAAGTTTCTGGTATAGTTTACTCAGAAAATCTTGATTTTAAATAACATGTACTAAAGATCAATTACCCTTTTGAATGCAAGATCACATCTATAGGACTGAATGAGACAGAATTTTTGTAAACATACCCAAATCAGCCCTGTAAATACTTGAACTTTGAAACCCTTCAAAGTAAAGAAGATCCAAGGTCTCTGGAAAGTAAGAAAGCTACAGCAACTTTGATTAAAGAATCTCTAAAGAAATGGAACCTTACTCAGAGTATCTAAATACCAACTAGACAGATGGGTAGAAAAATTAAGATAAGCTTTCAATCCAAAATTGCTGTTCTATTTTTTCACACAAGAACTGCAGATTTAAAGAGTCAAATGAAAATTGCTCCTTTTCACATCATTTTTGCAGGTATCAAGGTAAAAGCTTCATGATGCTGTCTTCAAAAAATGAGTCATCTATTAAAAGATTAAGCAGTTTTCATAAACATGTCAGAGATCAGCTTCTCAAAGGGTAAAAGTGATTGAATTATCCTGACATCAGTAACAGATAAAGCTCACTCTTCTGGAAGAAAGTATGTATACCCATGATATTCCAACCCAGGAATAAGAAAGTTCTGAGAAACTTTTACCTAGTCTATTCATCATTCAGTAGGAATAAAAATGTTTATATATAAAAAATTGAAGTCTATTGTGCACTTAATAGAAGCACTACTGGTAAAATAAATTATGAATTTAGAACAAATAAAGATTTAATAAAGAAAAAAAAAACCTAGAGAATTCTAATGAATTCTAATGAGTTATGGTATAATTATTCTTTTAAAATTGCAACATATTGAATTGATTATAATACTTAGTTCGAATCAATCTAGTGAATAAAGGTAAATGAACAATAAATTAATTAAATCAAAAGCCAGTTTATGGAATAAAGCTTTAATGTTTAAAAAAATTACAGTCCCAATAATATCCCCAACATGGTATTAATATGGAATCCTTTTGAGGAAGCTCAAGAAATTTCACAGAGGAACTGAATTTTTCCAAAACCTACAATAAGTTTAAATTTTCTCAGTGGTCTTTTGGTTTTTCCTTTTTTTTTTTTTTTCTATTTGATGGAAAAAGGAGTAGAAACTAGGAAATTAGTTTGTAAGAGGGGATACACCACAGTTCATATTTTAGAGTATGAGTTTGTGTGTGTATATTAACAATTACATATCTATTCCATAAGTAATAAGTAAAATGAAGTAATTAGAGTGAAAAAAATGAATAAATTAACAGGACAACTTTTCAATGACTAGTTTTGTGTCCCTAGGAACTACTCGTTAAATGTGATGAAAAATGTGAGAGTTCAGTTAATCAGCTGTGGTTTATAATTTGAAGTGTTCTATAAAATAACCCAAAATTCAGAACTTATAATCAAATTCTTGAATTACAATGCCAAAGCCAATTAACCTCTTCTTTTTTTTTTTTTAATCTTGGAGCACTGATCTATAGAGTCTAATTCATTTAGTTATTTAACACTTATTTATCAATATTTATTAAGAGCTGTGTCAGACTCTGGGGATACAAAGTACAACAAAATGACATAGTTGCTCTATGATGACACAGCCTATCTTGTCAGTTTAAAATTCAACTAAAAGGCATGCAACTAAAAAGTAGTCTAATCTGTGAAATTGACAAGGAACACGAAATCCTGCAAACATAAAGCAACAAATAATGAAAACTACTTTTCACAACTACAATTAACCCTTGAACAACATGGGTTTAAACTGCATGGGTCCACTCATACACAGATTTTTTTCAATAAATACATTGAAACTTTTTTGAAGATCTGTGACATTTAAAAAAACTCGCAGATAAACCACATAGTCTAGAAATATTGAAAAAATTAAGAAAAAGTCAGGTATGTCATGAATGCATAAAATATATGTTGATACTAGTCTGTTTAATCATTTATTACCACAAAATATACACAAATCTATCATAAAAAGTTAAAATTTATCAAAACTTAAGCACACAAACACAGATCATACATGGCACCATTCACGGTTGAGAGGAATGTAAACAAATGTAAAGATGCAGTATTAAATCATAATTGCATCAAATTAACTGTAGTACATAATAATAGTATATAATCGTAGTACATAATAATTTCATAGCCATCTCAAGTAAACTCAAGAGTTGCATCCATTTAAAATGCCCTATGATGCTAATCATCTCCATGTGAGCAGTTTGTCTCTCCAGTAAATTGCATATGGCAGTAAAAAGTGACCTCTTACAATCCTCATGTATTTTTCATCATGCTTAGTGCAATACTGTGACCCTTGAATAACACCATGTGATGCATACAGAGTGCCACTAGTGATGCTGAAAGTGCTCCCAAGAAGCACAGAAAAGTCATGACGTTACAATAAAAAGTTGAATAGCTTTATATATATCATAGATTGAGAGCTGCAGCTGCCCACCATTTCAAGATAAATGAATCCAGCGTAGGAACCATTGTAAAGAAAGAAAAAGAAATTCATAAGGCCATTGCTGCAGCTATGTCAGCAGGCACAAAAACCTTACGCTTTTTGCAAAATACAAAATGCGTGCTAATCAACCGCTTATGTTATTGGTAAGGCTTGCGGTCAACAGTAAGCTATTAGTAGTTAATGTTTTAATACAAGTAGTAGTTAAGGAGTAAAAAGTTATACACAAATTTTCAACTGTGTGAAGTGAAGGGACTAAAGGGAGAGGGGGCAGTGCCCCTAACCCCTGAGTTATTCGAGGGTCAACTATACTTTATGAACAGTTAAGAAAGAGAGGCAGGGAACAAAAAGAAAGGAAGATATGATGCAGGGATAAAGAAAAATAAACTTAAAAAGACACAGAAAGAGAAAGAGAAGAAAGACACTGAGAAAGGTATTCATGAAGCAATCGAGTAAGAAGCTGCAAAACGGAACTGTTACCAAACATGAGCAGAAATGTGTAATATGTGGGGGCAAGGGGAAGCAGGTAGATTTCTGGTACCTGCCTCATAGGTATCTGCTGCTTATCCCTTTTCACCTTGACACTAACCAATGGTAAACACATGTAAACATAAATTTGAATGGAAAAGTAAATCAAAGCCAAAGAAAAAGTCCTAGAAAAACTTATCACACCATATTATCTAATAAAATATAAACGTGTTCTAGAAATATGTGCTAAGCTTAATAAAGTTATTATGAAATTGGGAAACAGAAGTATAATTCCGGGCTCTTGAAAATTTGTACAATTTAAGAAAAATATCATTGTTTTCCTCTTCTCCTTAATTTTACAGCTATAAATATAGCTATAGCTATAAAACAGTACTGATTTTGTTATGCCCCGGAATCATCTATGCTTTTATTCCTACTCTAATTCCATAATATGAAAATGAAAGTAACATTACAAAATTATCATTTCCTCAATTTACCTCAAAACTATTAAATATGTTTAAAGAATAGCAAAAACCATATTTGTTACTAGTAATAGAACACATCACTTAAGTACATGAAAACAATTAGAATATGATTTCATTTTTACACAATTGTCAGTGTTAGGGAGTTGAGAGGAAGACGGTTTAGTTCTCAGATTCACATAAAATCATAGTTTTCACACATGTAGATATCACTATAGATATGATAGAAAATGAAAGACCTCAGGGGATCAGGAGGAAGAAAGTTTGATAAAAAATTACCCTGTAAAAAAATAATAATAAGCAAAGGTATAATTATGTAAGAAATGGGAAAGAAAGGTATATTTTCTTAAAGAATCTCTTTCATTCATTCTTACTTTCCTTTCATAAACACCTGCCAATATCTGCATGTTCAAGGCATTTACATAACAACACAATGAGTGCTCATTATTCTCCTCGTCCACTTTAATGTTTTGGTTAGTGAATTTTAAAGAACTACAAATTTCTAAGGAAATTTTTGTAAATTTCATAGCTATATCAGTAATGTACTGGTATAAAAGCCTATGGTTTTTATAAATACCAATGCTACAGAGCCAGCTGGAATAACCTCATTCTATCAAAAAGCTCATTGCCCACAACTAGACAAGGCGATGACAGAGAACAGAGCAGCCATGTAATTAAGCAACGTCCCGACGCTCGATGAAGTCTAGTGTTGAGCGTTATCTGACTAACAAACTGCACTAAGTTTTTAAAAAGTAAACCATGTAAAGAAAAAGCAAACATTTACCTGGCCAAATGACATACAGAGTTTAACTTAGTTGTGAAAACTTACCAGATAAAAAACTATATAACACATACCATAATTTAACTTTTCAATTAAATATTTATTAGATATTATTGAATCATAAGAAAAATACCAATTTAAACATTTTCTCTTTAGAATTTCCAGTATTATAATTATAATGCATTCCACTAAACTACAGTAAAAATGTTTCTTTAGATATTTTATTAAAAGCCCATCTGCTACAATGATTTACTGGATGACAGAGAAAAGACAGGCTTTACTTTGAGTGGTACCAATAATCTGACAGGAATAAACACAGTGAAGCTTTATCTGTCCATACAATGCTCAAGAAAGCAGACAACTTGCAGAATCCTAAAACAGCCCATCCAAAAAGGATTTCTGGCAGCAACTACCAAGTAATATTTGCAACTATTGCCCTTTTTGCTCTCTTATTTTAGCAAATAATTTCTGTAGTGAATAAAATTGTGCTTCTGCTTTACAA
The DNA here is from genome assembly GCA_004363605.1 of Indri indri. Classification (NCBI taxonomy): domain Eukaryota; kingdom Metazoa; phylum Chordata; class Mammalia; order Primates; family Indriidae; genus Indri; species Indri indri. The sequence continues at coordinate 158,792 of RJWJ010000829.1, forward strand.
GTGTATCCTGGTTTACTTTATCCAATCGATGATTTTTTTCAGTTAACTGATTTTAAAAATTAATATGCATTACCATCCTAGCATAATATCTGGCACACAATAGGTACTTAAACATTTATTGAATAGACACTGTAATATAATTGGTTAAAATTCCATTACATCAAGCCTAGATGACTAATTAAATATTCTCTTGTGATATCATTTTGATATGATACATATTTTCTGAGGGTTTCCTGATACATATTTGTTCTAACAGGAACAAAGAGATAAGCATTGATGCATGAATAGTGCATTTAGCTGGCCAATTGGGATGAGACTTGGGGAAGGAAGAAGCACACCAATTTCACTCTCGAAGGCTCCTTGGAGAACCCAAGATAATTCGTTAATGGCGGCTGAATTATCACCTAAGCCACTCCTTACACTGCATCCCATCCCCTATCCTGCTCAGATATACTCTTCAAGTCCTAACTCAGACATCCCGTCCTCTGTGAAGTCTTCCCTGGCTCATCCAAGCAGAGCTCTGACTACCTCTTCTGCATTCCTCACACTTGATTAAGGCATTTATTATAACTTTTATCATAATATACTTGATCTATCCATGCATAGGCCTGGCTTCCCATAGACTGCACTCCTCAAAGGTATGAAACATTTTTGTGTAGACAGCCCTAGAAACCATAGAGCATCTGGCCCATAAATGATGATCAATCAAGAGTTACTGAATGAATGAGTGAATTAATAAGTGAATGAGATTAATACCTGCTTTGCAGTCTTGATTATATCAGTCTTTAGGAGTAATTTTTAGAGACGATCATTTGACTTTACGATGTACTTGATCTTGCATATCAGTAAAATAATAATTCACATAATCACTATAAAGTCAGGTTTTAGAATTCAAATACTCCATAATATTCACCAATCAAAAGGAAAACAAAAACCAGAAAAATGCAAATCTGACACTTCATACTTCAGCTTCATCAGCTATTATTCATATCATGCGCCCTTGTAAAAATAATGTGAATAGGCAGGGCGCGGTGGCTCACACCTGTAATCCTAGCATTCTGGGAGGCGGAGGCGGGTGGATCGTTTGAGCTCAGGAGTTCGAGACCAGCCTGAGCAAGAGCGAGACTCCATCTCTACTAAAAATTGAAAGAAATTGGCCAAACGACTAAAAATAGAAAAAATTAGCCAGGCATGGTGGCAAGTGCCTGTAGTCTCAGCTACCTGGGAGGCTGAGGCAGGAGGATCGCGTGAGCCCAGGAGTTTGAGGTTGCTGTGAGCTAGGCTGACGCCATGGCACTCTAGCCCAGGCAAGAGAGTGAGACTCTGTCTCAAAAAAAAAAAAAAATAATAATGTGAATAGAACTTGTCTAACATACTTATTAAAGTAGAAACATATTCTGACACCAATATCCATTATTACTATTATGATTACTATTACTACGGTTCATGATATAATAGGATATTGACAAAGATAGCAGAAGCTAATCTTGAGTACTTCCTATATGCCAAGCACTTCATCATTCTATTTAATGCACGTAACCCCAGTAGATACTACTATTATGCCTGCTTTACAAATGATGAAGCTGAGGCTTAGAAAGTTGAGACAATGCTCTAAGATCATAAATTAATACATGGGAGAGGTGAGACTCAAATCCAGGTCTATCAAACACTAGATCTTAAATCCTTCAAGAGGAAATGACTACAGTTTGCTATAATCACACCTATGAATAGCCACTGCACTCCACTTGGCAACATAGCAAGACTTCGTCTCTAAAAAAAGAAAAAAAAAAAAGAAATGGTATACACACACACATACACGTATAAATACACATATGCACACTCTTGGAAGAGAAGATTCATTTTGAGAAAAAAGAATTCAAGTGGTAGGGCAAAATGGCTCATGACGACGTTATTTCTGAAAGCTTATCAATTAAAAGTTTGTTTTTGATTTTAACAAAGTATAAAGTATGAATGTTACAAATAAGATACTTCTACAAAAGAGTATAAAAATATAGTATTTTCTACATTATATAAGTAATCAGCAGTCCTGATAGGTAAGCTACACCACGTTATGTAATTACTGAAATCACACATACATTTCTGTTATGCTACATAAAACTCAAATAGCCCTAAAACATACACAATCTCTGCCATGTCAAATAGCTCAGAATATGTGAAAATGTGAACGTGGGTTTCCATGGGTCCCCAAGCCACCCAGTTAAGATCTAATTCTCATTTCAGAAGCTCTAAATTCTGTTTGCCTGTATCTATAGGAGTAACAGGGTCATCATAACCCTTCTATCATCCTTTCAGATCACCTCAAAAATTATGAAGAATACTAGTTTAACAGGAATAACAAGAAATCTCAATGAGAAGCAATAAAAGACTTAAGATTTCAGAAATATGTGGTCTAAGTCAGCAGCGGTGGTGTCTTAAGCTTCAATGGTTTAAATCATGCAGTAGCAAACAATGGTTGAAGGCTCACGTCTACTTTAAAATAAACAATGGAAAGACATCTTAAAAGAGATGTCTTGAAGTTAGGTGCTTTAGAACATTTCTATTACTGATCGACTTGGAAGGTTTATACACGTTTCCTGGACAGAAACAGAATAGTTTCTAAATTAAACATTTTCATTTATACGCAAATAACAGTATAAAGTATACAAAAGAGACAGTACTGCTTTTATTTCTCCAACCTGTTCTTTATTACTCTAATGATCAGGAAAACAGAGAGAAAAAGTTTTTCCTTCTAAAGGATCTTTTAAAAGACAAAAAGTAGGAAGGACCTATCCCTTCCATTTCAGTTTTAAGAGTTCTCTACTTCATGGGTTCAAATATTAACTCTATTATTTAGTAACTACGTGCCTCAGGCTCTCTGCATGCGTTATTTTCTCGATGGTGAAAATGGGAATCTCAGCGCTGAAGCTGTGAGGCTTATACGGAGAGAGCATATGAAAGCACAAGACGTAATGGCCACCGCATAACCCCATTAATTCCTTCAGCAAGTGTCTATCTAGCATCTGCTAGAGGGCAGTCCTAGTGGCGAGTACTAAGGTTATAGCAGTGAGCAAAACCCAGACACCACCCTTGCTCACGCAGACTGTTCGTGAGTTTGGAGTGCTCCCATGAGTCATTCTCAACTTCCCACATCCCCTGACCATGCAGAACCTTGAGCAACTGTTTCTTTATATACAGCATTGTCTCTGCCCAATCGCACACTCCCATTCTTTGCTCCTAGGCATAACTCGCTGACCCAGTCTCTGTGCTGCTTGTCACTTTGCTTATACCTGTGCCGCAGCACTTAACCATGTTACCACCATTTCTCTTCTTTCTGACTGCCTCCCCCATGGGACAGCAAACTCCTCAGGGATAAGGTGTAAGTGTTACTTTTCTTTATATCTCTAGTGTTTAACATGGTGTCTGACACAAAGGAGACACTATTTGATAAATTAAAGAATGGATTAGTGGTACAAGTAGATAACAGTGTGTTATACAAATCTTGTTTTCTTTCTTTCCCCCCATTTCTCAGATGGATGTCCTGAAACCTGCACAGAACTCAAGAGCCCGTAGTAATCTCCATATTTCCTATAATACCTCTGTGTCACTTATTAAACATTTAAGCATATACTGCTTTATAATTTTCCTCATTCCGTATCACAAGTGAGTGCTTACCATCTATAAGGCATACGCAGAGAGCTTTACATGAATTATCGTATTGAATGCTCACAACAAACCTGTGACACACATAATATTATGCCCATTTTACAAAAGAGGAAATCGAGACTGAGGACACTTAAGGAGCTTGCCCAGGGTCTTGAGCTAGTAAGGAGCAGAGTTTGAGAAATGAACCCAGGGTCTCCCTCCATGGTGAGCACCAGCAATTCCTCCTAAAGTGGAGCTGCCACTTTTACCAAGGCAAGTTGTGTCGGAAAGCTCCTCTGATGCTGGCAGTGGATTCAACATCATTCTCATAGATTTAGACATAACAGCTCTTCTTACTGGTCCTGCTTGGTCCTTGGCTCCAAACTGAGGTTTTTGGTTGGTCTACAGCTCCTGACCTATTCATTGTCACTTGAATCTAATCCACAGTTCTTCATCCTTTGGTCCCTACAGTCATTTCCTACCAGTCAAAAAGACACGTAGAGCTTTATTTTCTATAGTCATAAGACTACAGAGTAAGACTGTCCCACACTGTAATCCCAGCCCCCTTCTCTGTTCAATACTACTCTCTAGCCTTGACCTACCATGATTCAGGGTGACTCAATCTACATGCCCCAATACCACTGGAAAACTCTCTAGGTCAGTAATTCTTAGGGGCTCCTACCTACCCTCTGGCAGAAACAACGGAGGCTAGCTCACAAGGAACTGCTGCCCAGATTAACCCACTATGTATAGCTCTCCCCATTGAGATGGATGGAGTTCTTGCAAAAAACACATTGCTTCATACTTTACCAGCTTTATCCAGGATCTAACACAGCGTAAAGCTATAATTTATGGAAAGGCAAAAGGAAAGAAAGAATAAATAAATGACTATACAAATAAGTCAACAGATGACCTTACGTCCCTCTTGGGTGGGACTAAAATAAATTTTATTGATCATCTACATTATATGCCAGGCCCTGTGCTAGGCACAGCTTGTCCCACAAAGAGCAAAGCAGCCTTTGCTCCCCTGGACTCTAGAGCCTGATAGGGAAGTAGATATTAATCAATTACAAACACACTATGATAGCTCCCTCCTCTGAAGCAATGGCTGACATGGTGGTATAACGAAGTCACAAAATCAAATATATTTGAGGGTCAAACAGGTATTATAATAAAATGTGTAACAGAGAATAAGTAATAGATTAGTAAGCCCGTGGCAAAACAAAAAGTATTAATACAAGTTTGAGCCAGAGGTGTACTATTCTTCGATGTATTGATGGCTACACAAGGCGTATTTGCAGGCTATATCCAGCCTGCTGTTTAGTTGTATGTCTGACACCCCTGAAAAGAATGCTTCAGAATGTGATTTGTGGCTTCAACTTTTAAACTAGCACACTCCTACTATAGAATTAAATGATAGGCTATTTTTCCATAGAAGCCAAATCACAAGTAAGATTTCTATAAATACTTTATATTCCTTCTTCCCTGTGTAATCTGAGGTCTCTGGTAGGGTTTTTATAAAGCAACTCTGTTCAAGCTGAACCATTTTATTAACTAACCTTGAAATATTGCCATTCCCTTAATAAGACAGGAAAAATTAACTGGACCAAAAGAAAAGACTAACAGCTGCTGAACCATGACCAAAAAGTGCCAAATACACAAAGATCCACAAACCCAAGTAGAAGTGCATCATTTTTTCAGTCCCACCCATCAATTATTTTGTTGAAATGTGGCTAGGAAATTAGCAAATTTCTCTAGGTATTCTTTTTTTTTTTTTTTTTTTTTTTTAAAGACAGGATCTTGCTATGTTGCCCAGGCTGGAGTGCAGTGCTATTCACAGGCACAATATAGGCTTGAATTCCTGGCCTCAAGCAATCCTCCCACCTAGGCCTCCCAAGTAGCTGTGGGACTACAGGCATGCACCACCATGCCCAGCTTCTAGGTATTCTCATGACTAAATCAGAAGGTGTTGTGTTTTTATATTTTTAACAATCAGTTCCAAATTCTCTGCAACTATTTGAACAAATTTTAAACATATGTAAAATTTCTGATTCCAGGTTTTTACATGAGAAGATGTAAGAGTTTTTATAGTAACATATGCATGTAGTTTTCAGTGACAACATCACATAGGTTTAAATTGCCAAATGTTTCAAAATGTCCTTTATAACACAAGTTTATTTCCAAAAGTAGTTGCTTTGTCATTCATTATTATAACATTAATTCTTCCTTGAAGGAACACATTAAATGTTCATTTAAAAAATATAACTTGGCGTGCGGCATCCTGTGACAGCAGACTTTTTAAATCACTCATCCATTTTATGAGGGTTAAATTAAAACTAGATAACTTGTAAATTCACTTTACCTAGCACATGGAAACTGCAAGAAAACTGTATTATTTTGGAAGTGCACATATGAGTGTGGGCCCCACAGTTGTTCCACTCCATGGGGTGCAAGTTCCACTCTTCCCTGAGGCCACTCCTGCACCATGTGGAACAAGAGGCCATTAGCCAAGGACCTAGTGAGGCCTCAGTACCATGGCACAGCAAATATTACTGTAGCTTAACATCCTTTTGTGCTTGTATTTAAAAAAATACAAATGGGAAGGAGGGGACGGGTACACCAAAGAGTGCGATGTGCACCATCCGAGGGATGGACACGCTTAAAGCCTGGACTTGGGGCAGGGGGCCAAGGGAAATATACGTAACCTAAACATCTGTACCCCCATAACATGCTGAAATAAAAAATAAATAAAAATAAATAAAAAAATACAAATGGAACTTAAGACATTTCTCCCCCACACACCAATGGATCATATTGCATATCTCACTAATAATGGTAGAGGCCATTAATCGTAAAAAAAAGTAAAAGTTTGGTTTTTTTTTTTAAACTTGAATTTAACAGTGACTGAATATACTAGGCACTCAGAAAACATCTGTAGAAGGGAAGGAGGCAAAGAGGGAAAGAAAAGAAGAAGGAATTACAGGGGATAAAAAGATTTAAAAGTCAGAATATTGCGAGGAACAAAGCCTTGATTATCAAAAATCTCATTTATGAACAGAGATTTTTAAAAAAACAAATAAAATGTTACTATTATTTAAAAATACATGATTTACAGTAGATTAAGAAATTGGGAGGTGAAACCTAAGAGGAGACTGTAGACATTTATCTTTACTGATAAATGTAGACATTTATCTTTACTGATGCTCTAAAACCAGCTTTTTGGATGTAATCAAAGGAATTTATAGCAGAATCAAGAGCTCCTGACACAATAAACATTTAGGCAACAACCCACATCATTGAAATGTGAGGTGAAGAACAGAAGGCCTTTTAATTTCATTATAATATTATTTAAAAGTTAGAGTAACTGTGTAAGAATGTAACTATATAAATCGTATACAATAAAAAAAGGTTAATTAAAAAGTTAGAAAACACTTGAAATATAAATATATTCTAATTTGGTAAACAGTTATTACAAAATCACTTGAAGGAAAAAACGAAAGCCAGGTGTAACATGTTCATAGATGACTACATGCGCTCTTCACCACCATCTAACAAGTGTTCAGGACGAAAGGCAGAAGTATTGACGGCACAACACCAATATATTTTTAAAAGAAGTTCAAAGCATTATGACTTATGGGAACTATGAAAAACAGGATTTATTTAATATATTGTCCCTCAAATATAATACAAAAAGAGCTTCCTACCTTTGTGATAAGAATTCGGTATCTATCCAGCATTGCCTGGTTGTCATGGCAGCCTGCTAACAACTGCCACACTTCTGCCCTCAATGCTTCAGGGACGCCATTCTTCACCAGTGTGGACAGCCCTTTTGGTCGTGCACCAAGGTTACTGTGCCTGAAAAAACATGAACATAAACCATTCAAACTCCCATTACCACTCCTGAACTGCTGCTGCAGTGAAAACTGTATTTGTTAATTTGCATAAAAGCATAAGCCTGGGTCCAGAGAAAAACAGTGGGGGTAGGAAACAACAGTAGTGCATGAGGTCAACGATGCCTTTGACTTTTTTCTTGATCTCATCTTCTTTACTGATGAGCCATGTTATTCCACCACCAGGAAAAGTATTTTCTTCCTGTCCTTTAATCATACTATGAACTTATTAATAATAGCTGATGCGTTAGTTATATATATATAGGCAACACTGCAACACATTAAAAGAACCATCTGAATCCCCTGAAATGAACGTATGGCAAGTCGGATAATGATGTATGTGGCAGGGAATGGTGTTCAGGAATGGGTGCTGAAAATGGATCATAGGCCTGTCACACCCTCACTATACCCTCTTCTCTGAGGTCAGGCTGATTGGGCCGAGTGACAAAAGCAGGCTCCACAGCACAGGAGGCATGAAATATACATACTTCAGTTTTGTGCAGCAGCCATCACCTGACCCAAAAGTCCCCTGGGAAGCCCTCTCTCTTGATGGCCTAACTTAGAGTTCTCTGTTCCAGCATAAACTTAAATATCAAGGATCTTCCAGATTGAAATTATCTAATATAGGTTTTATAGTAAGAAGAGTTCATTATTGTTTGCACTTCTGGATTTGTCTCTCTGCTTGTTACAACTGCAAACCCCTAAAGGAAAGAAGTAACCCTTTCCTGCATTCACCAGAACCTACATAACTCCACCTTGCTAGGGAAGCAACATACACTTCCCAGCCTTACCCACTCCCAAGGGTGTTTAGAATAAGCACAAAGGCAAACATCTTTTGTCCTAATGTTAACGATCACAGAGTAGGTATGCTATATGCCCATTTGACCAAGAAACTGAGTTGCATTCTCAAACTTGTGAACGCAATTCCATTCTTCACCTTTTTCCTGGTGCCTAGCTTAAACCTGGAGTTACGGTCTATGCCTTTTTGCTCAGACTTTCTCTCTATTTGAATTTGCTCCACACTTTTGATCTCTTAGAACTGACCCTGGTGCAACCATCTGGACTCCAAATCTTGACAATGTAATCTAGTTTGACCTAACACCCTAGGCTCTAGTTTCAAGTTTAAGCCTTAAAAGTCACAGAACGCACATGTCTATTTTCTAAAATTGTCCTCCTACCTACTTCTCTAGATTATGCACAGTCCTCTACCTCTAGCCCAGACCCTGTTTTGGCATGCCCTTTCTTTGAAGATATATTCCATGCTTTCCCCATAATGTCATATCTGGCTATCTCAGAAAAAAACTGTAACATCCATAACTCAAAAAAGTTCAAGTAAACTCATCTCATTAATATTTTTAACAAACTATCAGATTTATACCCATTCTCCTTTCTTTCAGCCTCTTCTAGCTAAACTTTTGTACTGTTGGGTTAGAGAACCTAAGCTGATAATACTGATGGGCTTGAAGCAAAATGAAGTAGAAAAGGTAGAGTTTATAAGATTTAACATGTTATCATACCACTGAAGAACACAGTTATGCTGTTAAGTGACAAAAGCAGGTCTCAAAATAGTATATAAGTGTTATTTTAAATACACATACATACATACATACTATTTTGAAACTTGCTTTTAAACATGCATAGAAAAAGAATATGGAAGAACATATTCCAAAATATCTGTGTAACAGAATTAAGAGGGAAAATTCCCTTTTATTTTCCTATGCTGTCAGAAACATTTACAGTGATCTTAAATATTTTTATAAATATAAGACACGAAAAACTCATTTCAATTCTTTAAATTTCTCTCATGGAATTAAATTATAATATAATTTTAATTAATTTGGAAAAACACTATAGATAGTTACGTTACACAAAATGTGTCAAGTAGGAGAGTATTCGTTATTCTTGAGAAGACCGACACCTGAGTAAACTATTTGATGCCTGGAACTTCATTTCAGCTGCCTATTCTTCATTATGCAACTGAGTTTGAGACTGCCAAAGAATATTATGCCACAAGAGAGCCAGGATCGGGTATAAAAGGATCCTTTTGTAATTTAATGTTTGGCTCTGATTATGCTTTTGAATAGGAAAAACATACATGGCTTAAGGGTAGCTAAATTTCTGTACTTTTAGTGTATAAAACTGAGTTAATTAAATGCAACAATGTGCATAGAGCTAAGCTCATTTCCTCTGAAGTTAAATGCAAAATACTCTGAATTATGAATCCCACAATGTACAATATATAAGGAAAATTCAAAGTAATTAAAGTATATGCTACATGTCATATAGAGACCAGTAAGTCATCACTGTGTATCTGTACGTATTAAAACTCTAATAAATTAAAACACCATGTAAAAGAAACCTGTATTCAACCCCTCATAACTCTCTACCATATTATCTCTTACCGCGCACATCAAAATTCTCAAGAGTTGTTACATAATCACCATCTCTTCCTATCTCTATTTCTTCCCCTCCCACTCATTCCTCAGTTCTCTTCAGTATGGCTTCTGTAACTCTCCTTGAAAAGTGTTCACGTAAGTGATTTATGACCTCTCTCCAAGCCACTAGACTGAAGGGACATTTTTAATCTTTTCACTGTGGACCACTCTGTTTCCCTTGGCTTCAGGGATAAAGTATTACCTCGCTATACCCCTTTACAAACCCATCATTGATTTCTTCCTCTCTATTAACCTCCTAAGTGTTCTGAGTTCTCTGTCTCCACTCTTGCCCTCAGTAATCCAACTCTTTTGCTCTCTCATCTGTAGGCAGGATCAACTATGCACATGTATTTTGAGCTCCAGAGGCTCAAAGGCACCTCAAAATCAACATGTCTGTGTCTGAACTCATATTCTTCTCCCTAAACCTGGTTGTTTTCCAGAGTATTCCATTGCAGTGATTGTTACCACAATCAATACAAACTAGAAACTTAGGAGTTATTTTTGACATTACCATAATCCATTACCAATCCATCACCAAGTGTAATGGATCTTATTTTCCTAACCTCTCCAAAGTCCATGCACTTCTCTCTGTATCAACTGCCACCAGTTTTATCCACCCTAGACCTCTGCAATAGCCTCCTAATATCCACTTATCCTATTACAACATATTCTAACATTGCAGTTAGAATGAAGAGAACAAACAGCTTGATTAAGTATTCTGTTGGCTCAGATTATTTTGTAGAATGACTTAACTAACATTTTGAAGTTGGAATATCTCTTTCCATACACACATACATATACACACCCGTTAAGGTTAATAGCCAACAGTCCCCAGCATTTTCCCATAATATAATTCTACTCAATTGACATTCAGCTTCTAGCTCACCCTCAAGCCACTTGTTTGGCCAGGCATAATGAAAATGTTTTTCTCCTCTCTTAAAAACCTAGGCACTATTCTATTTACCTTTACACACTGACATTTAAAAAGAAGTGGGTCACTCATAACCCTGCTTTAACAGCCTTAATTTTACTAGTTATCTTGGTAACAGTTTAGAAATTACACTGTATATGGCACCCTATTACTCAAGAAATACTAATAAATATTAAGCCAAATGCTGCTGATATACATCTATGACCAGGGAACACTTAAATAAATAAAAAAGCAATCTGTGAAAATAATTATTGCTCTCAATATTTCTGATAAAAATATAACTACACATGGTTACTGCTTTGACACATTAATTGCAGCTATCAGGAACTTGAAAATAGGCATCTACTTATGACACATGCTGAATTCTGCCCTAGAAATAAGATAGATACCTAATATAATTATTTAAAAAGTCAACATAAACCAAATATATATTAATCATACAGTAATTATCTAGTTTTTAATGCATGAATATAAACTCCACAGGGGTAAGAATTTTTGTCATCTTTACTTATATATCCCAAGTACCTAAAACAGTGCCTGGCACACAGAAAGTATTCAATACATTTCTGATAAATGAATATATTTATGAAATGAAATATGTCAATTACTAAGGCTAAACAAAAAAAAAAGTGCTTTTTTAGAAGCAAACATTTTCATTGATTTTAACAGGATCAGAAACTGTCATGTACTCATCTGGTTAATTTCCCTTGCCTTCAAAAAAGATTTTCTTGAAACTAGGCATATAAGAACTCTTTCTATTTTTAAAGCTGTCCACTAGAGGAGAGAATTTCAAAGGGAAGGTGTCAATTTTAACAAAAACAGCTGAGAATCAAGAGATGAGAAGAAAAGTCAGTGATTGTGACCACTAAGAAGTCACCAATGGAATTAGGGCAATTTTGACAGAGGGGAGGTAGAAGTAGACAACTATTAGATATGAAAACATGAGTGAAAAAGTTTTCTGAGAAAAGGGAAGAACTACATCTGAAATTAAAAGATGGGGTGGCATCAAGAAAGGCTGCAGATTTCTCCATCCTGAATAACGAGAAATTATATAACCTAACTATACTAGACATGCAGAAGTTATACAACCTTCATTAAGAAAAGGGATAGGTTAAAGAGCATTATGAAGATGAAGAGTACATATTTTTGCCTTGATCTGCTTGTGTTTTTGCTGGTTTTTTTCTAAGTTTAAAAAATTGGAACATTAATGTGGAAAGGTGAGAAGCTATATATGTTCATGGTTGGTGATTTTAATCTTCCAAGTTTTCTCTGAGCTTAGATTTTATTTTGTTTTCCTCACAGTTTGTTGATGTTCAACTAGGTTGAGAGAACACTGATTAAGAATACATCCGGCCGGGCAGATGGCTCGCTCCTGTAATCCCAGCACTTTGGGAGGCTGAGGTGGGAGGATTTCTTGAGGTCAGGAGCTTGAGATCAGCCTGAGCAACAAAGTGAGACCCCATCTCCACAAAAAATAAACAAATTAGCCAGGTATGGTGGTGTAGGCCTGTAGTCCCAGCTACTCAGTAGGCAACGGGAGGGAGATCACTTGAGCCCAGGAGTTCGAGGCTGCAGTGAGCTATGATTGTGCCATTGCACTCCAGCCTGGGCAACAGAAGCGAGTCCCTGTCTCAAAAAAAAAAAAAAAAAAAAAAGAAAAAAAAAGAATACATCTTCCCACTCTGATGACAAGTAACATATAGCCATGAAGAATACAATCAAAATTTATTGTAATAAAAGAGAATGAACAATTTGAGTGTTATTCTATTTGATAAAATAAATCAGTACCCATTTTTTTTTTCAGAGGTTCACTTAGTTTTTTTGGTTAGAAAATCTTCCTGTTAAAAAAGTTGATTTTTATGCCTAAGTGTTCATAGTCAACACTACCTTTTTCTAGTCTTTAAAATTTTTCAACAGTTTTCCACACATTTTCAAAACCAGAGGCAGTTATCCAGAAATTATTCTGTCCAATTCCTTAAATTTCTTAAATAATATTTAAATCATCATCATTACCATTCTGAATATATTCAACATGTGAAAGAAATCCTGCTCCCACTTTCAGTTGGCTTTTACAAGTTCTGCCATCACAAATGTTTTCTTACGCGCTCTCTCTCAACCTCTCTCTCTTCCTTGAGTTCACTTGCTTTGTTCATGTAGTTATTTCCTCAATGCGTCTTAACTCCAATCTCTTATAAAGACCTCCATTACTAGAGTTAGGAACACTCTTACACTGCTGGTGGGACTGCAAATTAGTGCAACCTCTGTGGAAAAGAATCTGGAGATACCTCAGAGAGCTAAAAATAGAAATACCATTTGATCCAGCAATAGCACTATTAGGCATCTACCCAAAAGAGCACAAAACATTCTATGATAAAGACATCTGCACCCGAATGTTTATGACAGCACAA